>CABHPH010142060.1:0-47435 GCA_902168325.1 Peromyscus nudipes | reverse complement strand
CCATCAATTCTTATCAGAGATTTTTCAGGGAGTCTTCCTCAATCAAACCTGATTTTTTGTGACCTGTCCTCTCATTTTCTGTGGAAACAAAAACACAACCTCCTCCCTCCCCCACCACCTCCAAAGTGATATACCTTTTGACTTAAATTTTGTAATCAAGATATTTTTTAAAATATATAGGTTGGTTTAATCTAGCAGCTTTTATAATCAAATGTCTCATAGCAGTGAAAAATTTTAAAGACAACATAATAATATGCATAATCCATACTATCTGTCTATTTTCCATCTTTACATGACTTATTTTTTTATATTACTTTACTCCCCCTTTTTAGGACTTTATTTTATTATTTTAAATCTATATTTTAATCTAAGACTGTATATACTCTTTATCTTCTCTCTCCCAAGCCTATGCACATTTTTAAACACACTGTATTGGTGAAATTATTAAGGCCACTCCATGTAGTTAAAAGGGAGGTTTATGTAGTGGCGTAACTTACAAATGAAGGGATAGGTAGGTTACAGGGTCTGGGGAAGACGTAGCACAGTCCGGCGGTGTTCCCTGGAGAACTCTGCTCGGTCTACCTCTAGCGTCCAGAGTCCAGGAACCAGGAGAGGGCGGCGCATCTGGATCTTGGGTCTTCAGGGCCCTCTCTTGGCCCTGCCTTGTAGGCGTGACAGTTACCGAAGCCTCAATGGGGGTTGGAACTTCCAGACCAAAGCTGGAGTGGCTACCCACTACATCTCCCCCTTTTGTCTAAATAAGAAGGTTCTAACTTAATAAAAGACTATATACAAAGGAATGGTTATCAAATATTGTCCAGGAGTAATGAGGGATAATGACCTAGATAAGATGGAACTACAATCAATGCGAACAATATCAAGCAAGAAACACATACTAAAATCCAGAGAATTCTAGAGTGTAGGTAAATGGTATGTTACCAAGATCATTCTAAAAGTTGTCCTATCCTAAAGAACCTGAATCTAATACTTAATATGTTCTATCTAAGATATTATATATATATATATGGAGGAGCAGCCAGTGCATTTCAGCACTGAGCCGTCTCTCCAGCCTCCGGGACCCAGCTTTTTAAAAAATAGAAAAAAATAATTAAAAAAAAAAAGAACTGATTTCCTGAGGGGTTGAGTCACTCCTCCAACTTCAGAGAGTGAGTAAAGTGGTGAGGCCTGTGTGACTACGTGGTGAAAGATATATATACTAAGTTGTAACTATGACTGCTAGTCTTCAATCCCATCAAAGACCTGAGAAGGAATATAATGGTACCTGAGAAATGGAAGATGGATGCAAGCAACTTTCAGGAATCTTGCAAGAGTAAACAGAGACAGTTGGCAGCCTGGACAGTCACCTAATGTTTCTCAGCATTGTTGGTGCATTCAAATTCGCTACAGGCCTAGAGTATCTGACAGACCATTTTCAGAAGCAGGAATTTTGAAAGACCATCTGTAGCTAGAGTTTTCCTGCCTGGCCCAAGGTCAGGATAAATCTCTTTCACCTGCCAGTCCCACAGCCACTCAGACCCAACCAAGTAAACACAGAGACTTATATTGCTTTCAAACTGTATGGCCGTGGCAGGCTTCTTGCTAACTGTCCTTATATCTTAAATTAATCCATTTCTATAAATCTGTACCTTGCCACATGGCTCGTGGCTTACCGGCATCTTTACATGCTGCTTGTCCTGGCGGTGGCTGGCAGCGTCTGGCAGCGTCTCCTTCCACCTTCCTGCTCTTTTTATTCTCTCTGTTAGTCCCGCCTATACTTCCTGCCTAGCCACTGGCCAATCAGTGTTTTATTAGCAACACATTTGCCATACAGAACATCCCACAGCAACCATCTTACCCTGTCTTGGCAGAGTACAGTGGTCGCTTTCCTTGTGTTCTGCTTGTCCAGAAAGAACAGCATTTGTACTGTCAGCAGTAGAGGCAAGGGCAGTTCTTTGCCCAGTAGGCCATTTTGTGCCAAGAAGACAAACTTCCAAATGGAAATGTCTTAGAAGCCCAACGTTCTCTCGGGATCAAATTGGTGCTGCCAGGAGCAATTGTGTCTCACGTCAACAGAATTCTAAGTTATTTAAATGCCATATTCTCTAGGTCTATGAAGTGTTTGAAGATTACCTGTCCATCTGACCTATGTATCTGTAAATCTGAATAACCTAACTAACGTAACTATAGAGATGACAAACATAGGTGACTATAATTCTAAAAGTCTTATACCGAAATAACCTAAGGACTAAGGCTTCATGTAAACAAGGTAAACAGTCTATAAGCAAATGTATGGTAAAGAACAATGACTTCAAAATTGTGACAATACATAAGATATTTATAACAGAGGTAGGAATATATAGTGCAATATGCAATATGACAATAATCTTAAATATATATCAATATACAGAATATCCTAAATAGAAGTAGAACATAAAATATGACAGATATAAATTTACATTTGCATCAATATACAAATATTTCAAATAAGAGTAGAAATATATGTACATTATAACAAATATAGTTCTGTATTTGTATCAATATACAGATTATCTTAAACAGGAATATAAAAATAGTTTACATCTGTAGCAACATATAAGAATCCATAACAGTGCAAATTGCAGTGCAAATTATCTAAGGCTGCTATTTTACTAAATTTGTTTACTAGTATATAGAATAATCTACCATAATATCTTATACCTATCCATTCCATTTCTTCTTTTCTCTTTTTTTTGAGACACTTTTTCTTTTCTTAAGGAGAACACTGAGTTTAATATTTTCTTCCACCCCCAACCCTATAACCATCATCTATAACCCTGAAAAATATGAAACCTTAGGGAGAAGGGGCGTCATTTTCTTAGAATTGCTTCCTGCTGTTTAGGGGGTGTTGGGTACTGTGAGAAAGCTCAGATAGTTAAACCTCAGTTAGACTAACTGTAGGTTCTGCAGCAAGTCTTAGAGTAATGGGTAAGATTGTCTGAAATTCTGGCAAGAAGTGTAGTATGATGATGATTACCATGGCATCATTCTGGATTGGGTAGAGTTGTTGTTGTTGGGGCCCCATCTTCCTTCTGGAGACTTCAGAAATTGCTATTGGAAAAACTTTTTTTTTTTATCAAAATGGGAAGTTTGGATTTAAAGAGGACATAACATGTAAGAAAGGATTCCGAGAGATCAAGAGTAAGCATGGAGAGAATTAGAATCTTGAAGACAATGGTTGTTAATCTCTCCCAAAAAGTTACTGCAGGCTCTTTGTCAGTATTCATTATCTTTCCACAGTGATGAAATTTCCTCATTAGTTAAAGGTACTACAATTTCTGCTGGGTTCATTCCTGTCAACTGGAGAAGTCTTAATTTACCTTTTTGAATCAAATCAGAGATCTTTTCTATATAAGTCTTTAATTTCTTATTTGGTTTACGTGGTAGGAATATCCATTCCAATATAATATCTTCCCTCTGCATCAAAATACCTGTTGGAGAATGTCTCGAGGGGAATATGACAAGAATGCATTTAAGTTCTGGATCCACACGATCCACATGTGCTTCTCGAATTGTCTTTTCTACTAGAGCCAATTCCTTCTCAGCTTCGGCTGATAATTCTCTTGGACTATTTAATTCTTTGTCCCCTTCTGGAGTATTAGCCAAATTTTGTAGTCCATCTTTGGGTATTCCCATGATACCCAGTAAGTTGAAAATGCTTCCTAACAACTTTTGAAAATCATTAAGAGTCTTCAATCGATCTCTCCTTAGTTCTACCTTTTGGGGTCTAATTTTTGTAGCTCTATCTTATATCCTAAGTAATTAATAGAATCTCCTCTTTGTACTTTTTCAGGAGCAATTTGCAGTCCCCAGCGAGGCAAAACTTTTTGTACTTCTTCAAACATGCTTTCTAATGTGTCTGACTTTGGATCAGCTAATAGGATATCATCCATACAGTGATAAATTATGGATTGTGGAAACTTTACACGAATTATCTCCTATGGTTTTTGCACAAAGTATTGGCACAAGGTAGGGCTGTTTAACATTACCTGTGGGAGGACCTTCCATTGATATCTCTTGACTGGCTGAGAATTAGGGTTGGGGGTGGGAGCCACCCAGGCCTTTGGAATTCACCCCATGTTGGGTGCCAGATATTGGTAAAATTATTAAGGCCACTCCATGTAGTTAAAAGGGAAGTTTATTTAGTGGCATAACTTGCAATTGAAGGTAGGTTACAGGGTCTGGGGAAGACGTAGCACAGTCCGGCGGTGTTCTCTGAAGAACTCTGCTCAGTCTACCTCTAGCATCCAGGGTCCAGGAACCAAGAGAGGGTGGCACATCTGGATCTTGGGTCTCAGGGCCCTCTCTTGGCCCCACCTTGTAAGCGTGACAGTTACCGAAGCCTCAATGGAGGTTGGAACTTCCAGATCAAAGCTGGAATGGCTACCCACTACAACACTGTAACCCATTTAGAGGTCATTTTGTCTGAATCTATTCTTACTGTGTATCTCTGACCCTTTTTGTGTGTATGAGCAAAAACCATAAATATGCCAGGCACTGAAGGCTTGTACCATGTCTCCTGTGAGACTGCGGGAATCTGCAATGCTTTAGCTCAATCATGCACACTGCAGCCAGACACATCTCTGTACCGTGGCCTGCATTAGAGACATGAACTATGAAGCTGCTCTTGGCTCTGTTTGTGTATCTGGAACCCTTTTCCTAAGTTTTCTCAGGTTTTATGTGAATGTAGGTGTGCCACATTGGAGTGCCATTTGTAAATGGACGAACAGTCTTTTACCCTGACCGCCCAGTCCCAATAACCACACAAAAGCTTATATTAATTACAGAATGCTTGGCCAATGGCTTAAGCTATTAGTAACTAGCTCTTCTATTCAAATAAACCCATTTCTGTTAATCTATAAAATGCCGCATTGCAGTGGCTTTACCAGTCCTCTAGCATCTTGCTTCTTGGGCAGCTTGCTTGTGTCTCTCCCAACTCCTCCCCTCTTCCTTTGATTCCTCAGTTTGATTGTTCCACCAAACCATATTCTGCCTTGCCATAGGCCAAAACAGTTTTATTATCAACCAATGAGAGTAACACATATTCACAGTGTACAGAAGGATTATCCCACAGCATTTTCTCTAATATTATCTTTTGAAAAGCCATGTTTCAAAGAAGATAAGTCTGCTACAGTTTGTAAGAATGATATTCATTGATTGAGTGAATATGTTCTGTTCCAAGTCTTATGTCACACAGGTTTTAACAATTGATTAGCTTAATAATAAATGTTCAGATGAGTATAATATTGTTATCCAATGTCATGAGCTTCACAATGAGAACAAAGAGACTCGGGCTTGTTCTGAGCCACTCAGAGTATAAGATGTAGAAATGGGGTTCAACTGAAGCTACACAGAACATTAAAAAACAATACCTTTTTTACTTAAACAGGTCTTTGTTGTTGTTGTTGCTCTGATTTTGGTATTCTAAAACTGGGCTAAAACTGCAAAACAAGAGTCTAATCATTCAGAGACTTTGTATAAAATGTTTTCCTATACTAGATCTTATTTTAATACACCAGAAGATAACATATGTAAATCCTTATGCCAGTTGCTCCAACTCCTATTTTGTGAGTAATTTTTGGTTACTATCACTTCTTTGTCACTTAGGTCTCTTAGCTACTGTTTCCACAGTCCAGGCTTCTGCATTATTTTATGCATATTGGTACTTTCTACCTTTTGAATAAATAACACATATTCAAAATAATAATAAAATTTGCATAGGAGACATAGGTTTGACAAATAACATATGTTGGATGAAGTGTACCTGCTTCCAACCCAATTGTTTAACCATTGATAAGAAAGGAAGCTACTATTACATTACACTGATGAAACTAATGTCTGCTTCCAGTGTGGCTTAACACAGTCTTGAAAAATGACAAAAGAGCCTTTGCTAGGCTTTTTTTTCACTATTGGGTGATAATGAAATAACTGTTCTCTTATTTTTCTGCGTTTTTGGTAGAATTACAGAAGTTCAACTGTGGGAGGAATTTCAGATCTCATGTCTTCTCTAGATCAGCTACAAAGAAGATGAATTACTTTTGATCAATAACTTAACTTTTGAGCCTCAGTTCTCACATATTATAATTGTGATATTACATATCTCATAGGTCCTTTGGGATGACTGTTAAATAATTATATGTGGAAATGTACATAAGTGTTATATAGACTGCAGCTCAGTAAATACATAATAACCACCTCCCATATAAGTCATATTGCTATGAACCTATAGATGAGTAGCAAAAAATGCTTGACTGAAGGAGTTCACCTTCTAGGGAATGAAGGAGACACACAAACAAATAATAGTAATGTGAACTATATGGAAAGTTCTGTCAGGAAGGAGAGAACAGCAGGAAAGAGACAATGTCTCGTGATGAAACTCTCAAAAATGTCATTTCCACTGGATATGAAAGACTGTCAGAAGTAAGAAATGCTAAGAGAGGAAAATTGGTTGGGAAGATGGTCTAGTGGATACAATGCTTGTCTCACAAACATGGAAACTGGGATTTAGAGCCTCAGAACACATGTAAGTCCATATGGGTTTTGTGACCTACCTGTAATCCCAGCACCAGTGATGTAGAGACAAAGGATATTCTTTGAGAGCTGGCTACCTAAACCATCTGAATTGGCAAGCTCCAGGTTCAGTGGGAGTCCTTGCCTAAGTCAATAAAGTGGAGCACAACTAAGTAAGCCATCTATCATCACTCTCTAATTCTGAAGGCAAATGCCCCTACATGCAGGCTCACCTGTATATGCATGCTCCTTCATATATGGGAACACACACACACACACACACACACACACACACACTAAAAGTTATATATTTTATGAAAATGACCATATGGAAACATAAGCATATACTTTGTGGGGAAATATGTGAATGGATATATTTTCTTTTTGAGTAATTAGGTAAAGAGATTCAAAATAGAGTCAGTCAAAATAGGAGGCTTATGAGTTAGAAAGAGTGTTGTAGCGACAACATGAAGCTTACAGTATATTGGCATATGAGTCAAATTATTGGTTGTTCAATATAAAAGTTCTATTGGAAGAAGACAGTAATAGCAAGGTAAAGAATATTGATAATTTTTAAAATGTATTTTTTTCTTGGTTCTGTCTAATTGGCCAAAAATACACTCTGGTCCCAATTCTTGAGGGTTATGGAAGAGTAAGAAGGAAACATAAAAAGTTATTGCAGGTGATTTGGGTACCTAAAGGACATCTTTTGAAGAGGGAACCATATAGGCATTTCCTCTCTGTAAGTGATAGTACATTAGAATCGGTAGAACACAGAGTGGGGGATACATGATGAGAGACAAGATAAGAACTATAAGTAGGGGCCAGCATGCATTTGGCTTTGTAAGTCCAATTTGGGAGTTAGTTTCAGAAGAGGGATGGATATGTCTTGCTTTTAGTCAAGATTTCAGGTCCCATGTCACAGAATGATAGCTGTTCCTATGCAAAGAAGTTTAGTCTAAATAATCCTTTAATCCATCAACAAAAATCTCATTAAACATCTTTTATCTATTCTTTAATTTTCTGGTTTCAAAGGCAATTCAAAGATTCACTTTCCTGGCTATTACATGATTATGGCAAACATATTGAATGTCTTCTGCGGAGATCATGCTTTTTATTCTTCTTTGCATCTTCTCAATGAAGGCTTGTAATCTCTGTGCCCTAAATCAGAGAGCCTGAGCCAGCTCTAAACTGTCCTCTCCCACCCCCAACTTCTTCAATTTTTGCAGTTGTTATTTTTAAAGTTCTGTGGGAGGGTAGGAGTGAGAAATGGAAAATAAGATACACTGTGACATTTTAACTCGGGGACCTTTCTCTGGCTTTGGGAAAGCCAGCTGAACAGGTTTCCATTGTCACCCAGTCAGAGAATGCAACACAGTCAAATGTCACTTCAGAGTGCTTGTGGCTGTTTCCAGTGTATATTGGATTATTCTTCTTTTTCATTGTTCAAGAATAGGAGCTCAAAGCCACCCCCAGGTCTGCCTTTCTTCTTTTAAATGTCTCCCTTCCTCTTATTGCTAAAGCCACGTACCTGCCAACAAGCCACACACAACTTTTTTCTGTCTTATGTTGGCAAAACTGCATTTGCAAATTTATCTTCACCTGAGTAGTGTGTATTTGCTGAAGCTGAAACAGATATCCTCCCCCAAAGAACTGAACAAAGTTGCCAGAGAATAAAAAAAATTTGGCTATTATTTAATCTTAGTTTGCCTCCCAGACTCATGAAGGCAAAACTGAGAAGTAGAAGTCTCATCATTTCCATGTTAGCATGCTTGCTTTCATTAAGTTTGGCTATCCTTATTTGTTGAAAGATAGTAGCAATACTTTCCATACGGAATAACACTGATGTTTAAAGAAATCTAATTCATTATCATTTGTGAGACCCTGTACTCTAGCCCAAAGTGCCCACATTCTTGCCACAGGCTTGTGAAAGAAAAGGAGGGAAAGAAGCTTGATGGAAGTAGAGGTCTCCTTTGACATTTGAAGAAGCCCAGGAGAGGATGTAAGAGTCAAAAGATACTCAGAGATGAGTTCCAAACTAGGGCTCTGGGGATAAAGAAAGCCAGTCAGGCTAACAGGTTTCACATCTTATGGGCACATAATCCAGCAGCTAGGAAGCTCTGTTTATGTTATGAAAGTGCTTCTGAGGGAGAGTAGTGCAAGGATCCACAATATACCATTTACTAGGTGTGAATTGTGGGTATCCTGTTTAGCAGCTTATGCCTTAAATATATCACCTGTAAAGCAGCTAGCACATCTATCTAACTGAGATGTTGGGAGAATAAAATGAGATAATATCATCTAATTTAGAGTATTGTTTAACAGTCTGACCATGTCCAAGGCACTTCTATCTCTTTACCCTCATAAAATTACAATTATTTTTGTGGTAGTTTTATATAGGAGGCCAGGACATATAAAGAAACCCAGTATATTAGTTACTTTTCTGTTGCTGTGATAAAATGCCATGCTAAAAGTCACTTGAGGAAAAAAGTTTATTTGGCTTGTTTCCAAAGTCCTAAGTTAATAATGGTGCTATGGAAGGGCAGCAGGGACCGAAAGCTGGCTGAACATGTTTTATTTACACACAGGAAATAGAGAGTAAGAAGAGGAAGGGAGGAAGCTATGAAACCTCAAGGCCAGCCTCTCTCCAGCAAAGCTCTACCTCCTGTAATTTCAATAAACTCTCCACACAGTGCCAACATCTAGAGAGCAAATGCTCAAAGGGCAGAGCCCATATAGGGCATTTCCCGCTCAAACCACCGTACTTGGATAAAAGGATTTAAACAGGCTCATTGGCTTCAGAACTCTGCTCCCCAGTGTCTGCTACACTGTTTCGACCAGTGGTTGTCACAGAATGGAACTTGCATCAGGCTCACCTGGAAGTCACAAGAAATGAAACTCCTCTGGCTTAGTTAGACTTCATTAGCTCATCCCAGAATCAGAAGCTCTGGGGGTTGGAACCAATGCTTTCTGTTTTAATAAGCCCTCTAGGGCAATCAGATATGACTCAACTGTGAGTTCTACCCTTCCTTCCCTCCCTCCCTCCCTCCCTCCCTCCCTCCCTCCCTTCCTTTTCTTCCTTTCTTTTCTTTCTTTTCCTTCCTTCCTTCTTTCTTTCCTTCCTTTCTTTTTTCTTTCTCTCTCCTCAAGTTTCCTTTGTGTATTTTCTAGTTATTTTTTACTAAATTTCTGACATAGTTGTAAAGGTTCATCATAACTGTAAATTGATATTGTAAGAACTACAAATTGCAGGGGCGGTGATGGTGCACGCCTTTAATCCCAGCACTCTAGAGGTAGAGCCAGGCGGATCTCTGTGAGTTCGAGGCCAGCCTAGTCTACAGAGCGACATGCAGGACAGGCACCAAAACTACACGGAGAAACCCTGTCTCAAAAACAAAACAAAACAAAACAAAAACAAACAAACAAACAAAAAACCAAAAAAAAAAACCCTACAAATTGTTAAAAAATTTCGATGCTAAAACCAGAAAATGATGTCTTTAGTAACTTTAAAATAAGAAACTTGAAGCTTTTTGTATCACGGAACTTGTATTTTTGTCCTTTTAAACTTTACATCCAGGCCACAGTGTCTCCTCCTCCTCTCCTCCCAGTCTTTCCCCCTACCCCCACCCCCACTCTACCCCTCCTCTGTTTCTGTTTAGGAAATGACAGGTCTCCCATGAGTATTAATAAAGCATGGCATATCAAGTTTTAGTTAAGACTAAGCACCTCCATGTATTAAGGCTGGACAAGGCGACCCAGTATGAGGAGGAGGGTTCCAAAAGTCAGTAAAAGAGTCGAAGACAACCCTGGTTCCCAATAAGATCAAAAATATAAGTGACAGCTCATGCTGGGGAGAATGTGGAGCAAGATTTAACTTTTCTAGAGGTAAATTTTGTAAACTACAGTAACAACCTGTTTTAATAGCCAATTTTTTTTATAAGAATATAGACCTGTTCTGTCATTTGTATACTGTCTAAGGTTACTTTTGTGCTACAATGCCAGAATTGACTTGCTGGGTCAAAAAAAATCTTGGCAAAACTTAAAATATTTACTACTAGCCCTTTAATAAAATGTTCACTGAATCTCGATTTAAGAAACTCTGGAGAGACGTCTAGTACTTCCAGCACATAATAATCACTCCAAAATCATTGTTACTATTATTTATCAGTAGTAGTAGTAGTAATTAAGTTATTATTATCAGTAGTAGTAGTAAGTAAGTAGTAAAAGTTCATGATTTATGGACACCCAATGTTCTCTTATTGCCAGGGAGAAGGTAGGAAAAGTATCATTGGAGGATTAGATAGTACATAGCCCACTTCATGAGCCAGGTACAGCTGAACAGTTTGCTAATTAAGCTAGCTGCTTCATACCACAGTGGAGGCCAGTGAGCAGAATGCCCCACTCTGTACTGTTATCCTCAATGGCCTTGGAGTGGCTCCCAGAGGCAATTTGGGATCTGGAGAACTTGATATGCCATACTCAATCTTCAGTTTCCATCTGATTCCCACTTCCAGCAGAAGAACACTTGATTTCCAAGGATTACTAGAGAGAAAGACTGAAAGATGGAGAATTGCTCTTATTCCATATCCTTGCATATTCAGTTTGTTTTGAATTTGGCTGTCTGATGTTTTTCTACAAGTAAAACTCACCTTTTTATTTGTTTCTCTTGTTTGGTTCTTAAATAATTGTTTATTACACACTGTCATATACCAAAGATTAGCATGTTTATGGCTTTCTCATTAGACATCTAATTACAGTGGGAAGCTAGGGAGTGGGACTTTGTAAAAGAGTCCTGAGCCCACAGCAAAAGGAAGGATGGGAAGGAGACTTGTAGTGATTAGCAACAAGTGGTCAATCATTGCAGGAAGATAAGGCTCAAACCAGTTGCCAAGGCATGCACATAATGTATATACTTCCTTATGAGCCAACCTGGATGGAGTCTGCCTGAGGGCCCAGCAACAGACATTGTCAGAGGTCCTGATCGTGCCTAGCCAATGAGGGGCGACCATGCAATGTCACCAGATTGGGACCCAGCCTGAGTGCTGGGAGGAGGGTATATAAGGCTTTCTCCATTACTGTTTGCCTTTCACCTGACTCCCAGTGTTTGTGTCATTGATGCCACACCTTCTCATCCCCTCCCTTGAGGGAGCCATTAGGACCCAGCAACACACCATTGCCTTCAGGAATATTTGCTATCAGTCTATGGTTCAAGACCTTTAGCCCACTCAGTTCTTCCTATCTTCCTAGGTGCTTATTGCTCTACTCTTTTTTATTAATATCTCTCAGAAACTACCTCACAGCATCACCAAGGTCATGCCCTCAAAGTTGTATTAACCAGAAAGCCATCTTTTCCTCTTAAAAATGCTTCTGACATTTATATTACAAAACATAGAGAACCAAAGAAGAAGAGAACCTCTTCTCTTCTCCACAAATCAATTCACCTAATTCCCAATTTTAAAGTGAGTATTATGAGATGAATTTCCTCTCCCCTGACAAATTGTATGTTAAATTTCTAACCTACAATGTGATTACATTTAGAGATGGGGCTTAAGAAGGTGTTTGAATATCAAAGATGATATGTGAATAGTAATGACATAAGGCTATAGTATTGTCAGTGTCATAAGAAGAGCTTTTATTTTCTCTCTTCTTATATTTCTTTCATGCTTTTCTTCCTCCCCTTCCTCCTCTTGTCCCTTCCCCCATCTTCCTTCTTGTTCCCTCTCAGCCTCATCCACATGCATGCACTAAGAGAAGACTATGTCAAGACACAGGGAAGATGGCTATCTCAAGTTAGGAAAAGAGCCCTTTCCAGGCAATGTTATTTTGACTCATAGTCTCCCAAATGGTAAGAAATGAATTTTTGTTAATTTATCTGCCCAGTCTGTGGCATTTTGTTATAAGGAACTGTGAACTAATTAAGGCATGTTGTTTCTGGGCTCTAGCTATGGCAAGACTGTTGAAACCCTGCTTTAGGCATACAGGTTTATCTATAACAGACATAGAGCTTTCTCTATAGCATCTTTATACATTTTCCCTTTCCAATGTACAAATGCAGAGTAAGCATGTTAGAATTGTGCTGACTTGGCTTTCATTCTCTCTTCTATACCATATAGTTTGCTTCATCTATGGTCCAAATAGTCAACTCTGGCTATATATATAGTACTAAATTTGCCTTAGACCATACACAGATGACAGAGCAGGTCTATATTCCTATAAAACCTTGTTTATTAAAACAAGTCGTTACTGGAGTTTACAAAAATCTCCTCTAGAAAAGTAGATCTCAAAGCTGAATCTTATCTGAATGCCCTGGAGGGCTTGTTAAAACAAGAAAACATTGATTTCAGTCCAAAGAGTTTCTGATTCTGGGATGAGCTAAAGAAGGCTAACTAATCCAGAGAAGTTTCATGTCTTTTGACTTCCAGGTGAGCCTGATAGAAGTTCTATTCTGTGAGAACTACTGGTTTAGACAGTGTAGCAGACATTGGGGAGCACAGTTCTGAAGCCAATGAGCCTGTTTAAATCCTATTTTCTGACTGTCGTAATTTGAATGGCAAATGCACTCTATAGGCTCATATATTTGAACATTTGCTCCCAAGATGTTGGCACTGTGTGGAGAGTTTACTGAACTTTTATGAAGTAGAACTTTGCTGGGAGAATGTCACTTGGGGCAGGTATGTTGACTGAATAGAAAGTCTCTTCTTTCTTGCTAATCAAAGTATTTAGCATGGCTGCCTGACATTCACACATTGGCTGATGGCCTGTTTCCCCTGGATACTGCTTGGGACTCAGCTCTCTATTTCCAAGCTCTTTTCATGGAGTGGGTTCTCAGTAATGTTTTCCTGTTTGACTGACGGAGAAAGCTGCAACTATGTGTTATCTTTTCAGAACACATGGCCTTAAATTTTTTCATGACTGTGCAATGAAGCTTGCTGGCCCCTAGTTAGAGTTTTAAATATGGGTTCCTTGCCTAACAACCTACCTCTTAAAATGAGTCACTCACTAAAGTCTTCAGTGAAACCTCTAGAAGACCTTGTCATGTGCAAAGCCATGGGCTTTCGTACTTGTCTGCTTTCATTCAAGATCTTTCTTGGCTGTCTAGCAATACTAGTTAATTGGGGACTTGGCTGCAGATTTCCAGCCAGGGCCACTGGGAAAGGACACAGACACCCTGCATGGAAGGTTCAGAGAATTCATTACAACAGCTGCATAGCCTGATTGCTCCAAACCCATTATTCATTTTGTATCATTGTTGACCTTTCTCTCTGCAGTCTCCATGGAGAATTTCAAGCCATTTTCCAGAGCACAGATGGATATCTGTAATGAACAATAGCACAGGAGTCTATCAACTTCAGCTTATAATTCATCTTTGCAGTAGGGTGGGCTAGGAGAAAGAGATGAATGTAGGAAAGCAGCTGTGGCTCTCATCAGGATCTCAGGGCATCACATAGCTTCAGTGTGAGACAAAGAAGCTCACCCAGGCAACACTATGGATGATATCTTCATGTTTCTAAACTTCAGGGTAGAGAGAGACAATTTTGTCCATAAGCCATTGACTTCTTTTACTAAATAATAAAGGACTCCACCTTTCTAGCTGCACATTTCTGTGCTTGGTTTAGAAGCCTGTGATCTTCTGAAGGGCTTCTCAAAAAAACAAGATCAACTGAGGCTTATGGGCTCTGTCACTTCTGTTTTAATGTCCCCTTCTTTCCCTCCTGAGCTTCTTTATAAACCTTAGTATGAGTTTGTTCATTCTCTATCTATTGATCATTCCTTCCATTGTCAGTCATATTGTGGTATACCTTTCTTCCTTCCTTCCTTCCTTCCTTCCTTCCTTCCTTCCTTCCTTCCTTCCTTCCTTTCTTTCTTTCTTTCTTTCTTTCTTTTTTTTCTTCTTTTTTTTTGGTTACACATAATCTTATTCTCTTTGAAGGACAGGATCTGGATAACATCATGCCTTAGTTACTGCAAAGTTGGGTAGTTTTGGTTTCAGGAATGGCTCTATTAAGGGTGAAAACAATATAGTAAGCAAGTGATTATCCACTCAGCTTCTTCTACGCATTGTCTTTAGCCTTTTTATTCTTTAATTCATAGCACTGGGTTGGCTAAAGCAGCTTCATTGGTAATTTTGCACTAATTCCAGAAGATAGTGTTTCTTTTTCCAAGAAATCTCAACAAAGGTCTCACTGGTTTTTGTAGGATTCTATGGTAATCCCTGGTAATTGCTGTGACCAAAAGCTATCTCAGGTTAATATGATTTTTCCCTGTCACTCTGCCAATCATTTTAACACATTGTCAGAATGTAGGTAAAGAAGTAAATTCCACAGAGTAAGTTAAGGTACTATTTCTATGTGAATGGACTACAAATGCTGGTGGGACAAATAATCAATTTTCTCTACCTTTATTTAACCCTGCAGCCTTAATGGTACTTACAAGGCAAATAAATACAGAAATGCCCCTGATAAGCTTTAGAAGCCACCCATTTGCTACAGTTTGATGGACTAACTCTAAATTGTAAAGCAAAATGTGCAGTCAAATACTGGACTCCAGAATCAATACTTCCTAGGGTAAAACCCTTTTTATAAATCACACAGTTGGGTTTTCATTAAGTTTTATTTTTCTTACAGCAGACATCAGATAAATATTTATTCCTGTATTTTAGGAATAGTTTCTCCTACACTAGTTCACAATGTGGTGATTTTGGAAATCATAGTAAGGTCCATGAGTAAGGAATGATATGTTTCCAGACACAAATCACAGTTTCAAATTGACAACCGGTATTTTCACTTTTTAAGGCATACCAGGACTAATACACATATAAACCCACAGAGACTGTAGCAAATATGCACAAGACAGATACATGTTCAAACCAGACAAAATACCAGCAATGAGTAGGGCTTTTTGTTCTCCACTGGTTCCTCTCCATTTTTCTAAATAAATAGAAGAAAGCAAAGAAAAATATTTTAGAAAAGCCACTTCTGCCTTCAATCCTTATTAATCCTTAGCTCAGGGACAAAAGTATGAAAAATAAAAAACAGAAACAAACTAATTCTTGTTGGATGTACCTTTTTATTTTTTGTGACTATAATTGAGTCATTTCCCTATTTCCTTTCCTCTTTCTAAATATACCTATGAACCTCTCATGAGTGTATATATATTCATATATATTTATGTATATATATTACTCACTCTTATAATGCTATTTTGTATATGTATATTTTCAGTGCTGATGATTTGGTGTTGGATAACTAATTGGTATTCTTTTCCCTTGAGAAAACTATTTCTTCTGCTCTCAACACTCCTAGGTTGCATGTAGTTATTTGTCTAGGCTTTAAGCATCCCCCTTTCCATGTCAACATGTCTATTGATATCCTTCTTATTCAGGTCATGTTTAAGCAGCCATGTTGGTGAGACTTTATGGTTGTTGCTTATGACATTTCTAGGAGACACAGCCTTACAGCAAACATCCTGTTCCTCTGGCTCTTGCAATCTTTCTTCAATATTCTTCCAAAATGATCCTTGAGCTTTAGATTCAGAAGTCGTGTTGTAAAAGTATCAGTTATGCCTCAGTTTCACAACTCAGCATTTTGGCTGGTTGTGTTTTGCAATGTTCTCCATCTGTGCAAAAAGAAGTTTCCCTGATGAGAGTGAGAACTATACCTATCTGTTGGTATAAAAATAAATATTTGGAATGCAGTTTGGGATTATGCTATTTAGTAAAATGGCAGCTGTGGGTTCTTCTCTGAGATCCCTGGGTTCTTTAGCCCTGGGAAGTTGGCTAGGTTTCCAGGACCAGGCTTGATTTTCCTCTTGTTGAGTAGGCCTTAAGTCCAATTAGAGAACAATTGGTTACTACCAAAGTATGCATGCAACTACCCTTCCCTTAAGTTTATCCTGCCATGCTGGTCATTGTTGTAGATCATACGTGGTTTATAGCTGTATGTGATTGTTGGTTATTTCTGTCCTGTAGAAGCTTGCATGATACTTTCTGTTACGATGATAACGGTTAGTACTCAGGAAAGAGTCTTTCAGATCAGATCCAGCTCCAGTTCCCTAAGCCCTGTGTCAAATTTACTTCATTTCTTCAGCATTAGAGACTTACCTCCACCCTCTGGGGTCTAACTAAGGGCAATAGAAATAGTCAATAATGTTTTGAGGGTCTCTTAGACAACTCTGTTCAACAACTGAAAAGAAGACTTCTCACACTGGGTGTTGAGTTTTTGTTAGATGGTCTTTGGCTCTTGGAGAGAATGTTGTCAGCCCAGCTGAGAAATTTTCATTTAAATTTCATGTGTATATTCTTATACTAACTAGAAATGTAGAGTATGTATTTTCATGTACATAGTTGAAATTATGATGCCTTATGACTTTTTCAGACATCCTTGGTTTATTTTCCTTCCTCATTCTTCAATACTCATCCTCACTCTCTTCCCTAAATAGAACCCCCTTTTCACATTTCTCCATTGAGATGACTTGTACCTGCTATTTGTCCCACCCTCATAATTTTCTCTCTTTACTAGGTTTTGCACTTATTCTGGGATATATGTTTACATCTGAATCTCAGATGACACTTTCATCTCTCTGGGTCTAGGTTACCTCACTCAACATGATCTTTTCTAGTTTTATCCATTTACATCAAAAGTTTGTGATTTCAGTTTTCTTTACAGCTCAGTAGTATTCCATAGGTTATATGAAGTACAATTTCGTTGCTCATTTGTAATTTGAAGGACATTTTGGTTATTTCTGTTTCCTAGATGCCATGCATAGAACAGTAATGAATACGTTTGAGCAAGTATCTGTAGAGTAGGAAGTTGAGTCCTTATGCCCTAAGGTGTAGAGGGCAAGAGGTCCTTGTGCACACAAATAAGCCCTGGAGAAGCTAGGAAAAGCTAAACATGCAGGCTTACTCCTTCTAGGGAAGGGGATATTTACCTGTCCTACTGGGATGCTGGTAAAGGATGTAGTTTACAACCTGGTAATATTTTGCTATCTACAGAGCCAGTCTTCACTCATATTCCCCAGAATTTATGGCCCCCCAATCCTTTACCCCTAAATTCTTGGCCATAAAACTCATCTATTTGAGAGATGTCACTTGTACTTTACACCTGCATACCTGACCTCTATGTTATCTTTGGGCCAGGCCAATCCTAACTCACACAGGCATTATGATTACCTTAGTCATTCTCCCTAGACCTTCAATCTTGATCATTATCTCTGAGGCAACAGTAACCATTGTGTGTGTGTGTGTGTGTGTGTGTGTGTAAGAAGCCAGATTTACTTTGAAAAGAATGTCAATGTAAACATGTCCTAAGCTTTGTTATACTCATAGTACTGAGTTAATTGTTATCAGAAAACTTTTTTCCCAAAATTGTGCTGTGGTTAACTATGGCTAAAATAAATGACCAAGGACAGACTCTAGAAGTTTGAACTAGTGATAGCTAAGTCAGGATGAACCAAATTTCTTTCTTGTCTTTTTGCAGATCATTTCCTTTCTGACCTTAAAGACTGCAGGAACCCACCATACTGGGGCATATGCCAAGGAGCGGTTTAGTTGGGTCAGATGGTAGATTTACTTTGAGCTTTTTGAAGATTCTCTGCATTAATTTCCAGACTGACTGCACAAGCTTGAAATCTTGCCAACAATAAGTGGGGGTCTGTCTTTCCTTACATTCTCCCTAGCATTTGTTGTCAGTTCTATTGTTGATCTTTGCCATTCTGACTGAGGTAAGATGAAATCTCATTGTTATTGTGATTTACAGTTCCTTAACTGGTAGACATAATGAACATTAAAACAAAAACAAAAACAAAAACATTTCTTAGTTCCATCAACCCTGTCTTTTTTTTATTCTTTTGATAAATCTCTGTTTAGATGCCAACTTCATTTTGAATGGGTCATTTTTTTCTGACTGTTTTGAAGTTGCTTCTTTTTTTAAGTAATATATTGGAGGTATTAACTCTCTGTCAGTTGTATAACCGGCAAAGATTCTCCCATACTCATTAGTCTTCCCCTTTACCTGATTTTTTTAAAAATTAAATATGCAGAGCCTTTTAGTTTTATGAAGTCCCACTTGTCAATTGTTGGCCTTAATTCATGGTCAAATGGAGTCCTATTCAGAAAGTCCTTTCCTACACTATATCATGTAGGGTACTGCCTGTACCTTCTTCTAGCAGTTTATTTCAGGTTTCATAATTAGTGTTTTTATTCATTTAGAGTCAGTTTTTGTGCACAGTTATAGATATCTTTCTAATGTCTTTCTTCTGCATGTCATTGTCCAGATTGCCCAATATCTGTTATTGCAGATATGTTATTTTCTCCATTCTATATTTTTGGTATCGCTGTCTAATGTTAAATGGCTAAAGTTATAAGTACTCATGTTTGCATCTATTGATATATATGTCTCTTTATGTGCTAAGACCATGTTACAAATAAATGTCTTTAATAGTATATTCAAACACAATTTAAGTTCAATGGATTTATCAACTCTAGCAGAACATTCTAAAACCTCTAGACAATTCCACTGCATGAATAACTGTAAGGTCTTCCATTCAACTGCAGTGAAAATCAGCTCCATGTTTCAGAGAAACTAATATTGAAGGTACAATTGAAGGTAGATGATGAAACACCTTTTTCATTCCATAGCCAATTTCAGGTTCCCAGTGAAAAGAGTGTGTGGCCCAGGATGTATAGAAGAACTGAATTCTTGTATTAATAGTTCATTTGTTTGCTTCATTTCTTTTGGTGCCTTAGATGTCACAGCACAACTTTGCATAGACATCTGACTTAGAAAACAGCTTTTTCTTCATGAGTCCTACCAGTGGATGATAGAGTCTACTTCTCCTTCTGGATTTAGAGACAGATTTTAAATCTTAGCAATGACCAGTTATGTCACTTCAAAAGATAATTTCAGAAGTTCAATTTATGATCCTGACTAAGAAATTTCAATTTTTTTCAACTCTAGACTTGACTCATTCTCGATTTTTAAGAAAAAGTTATTTGTGACACTGTTTCTTAACTTCACTAATATTACCAGTTTGTGATTTATGGCAGCCCTGCTTTTGTGAACCTCAAAAGGGCATTGCTGAGGAACTCTTGCTCCTTCTGAAAATAAAGGACACAAACAAAAGAGCTGAATGACATTTTGAGAAATAGAAACATTTTTCTATCATTTGAGCAGTGATTGGAGTCTACGGGACATGGAAGGTTTTTTTGTTGTTGTTTTGTTGTTTTTTTGTCTTTTTTTTAACTAAGGAGATTTTTATTACTTTGGTAACCTTTCTGTATGTATTAAATGCAAACATATATATGCTGTGTGTGTGTTCATGGCCCAACATAACATTTTTTTATATTTGCAAAAGTATATTAAATTTATTAAAAATGTGCGTTGAAATCCATTTAGAGTACATTTCAGAGCCACTCCATATCTTTTATATATGCACCATTACAAACAGAACAAAGCAAAAATTAGGGGAACAATTTATAGGTTAGTATTTGATTAAGAATTTATGCTTAATGATTGTAGAATATTTTAATTCTGCTGCCTAAAACACCCTTCTTCTACATCACAAGCTTTAAATTTTGGATAGGTGTTATTGCTTATTTTTTTTAACTGTTTGGTGTCCTACCACTCAGCTCCCAAAGGTATATTTTAGATAGATAGATGATTTTCAAACACTTAAAAGACCTATTAAATATGGCATTTAAGATGTTTAATAACCTAAGGTTTTTGAGACAATGAGACACAAATGCTCTTGGTAGTACTAATTTACTTCAGAAAAGAATGGAGGTCATCAAAGAAACTCCATATGGAGTTTACTTTCAATGTGGCAAGGCTAGCCATTTGGACGAGAAACTGCTCTTGTACAAACTGGACAACCAGGACACACAGGAAAAATACTGTTGAACTTTACCAAGACAAGGGAAGACAGTCCTTCAAAATTCTTGCTTCACAGAAGAATCTGCCAGTATTCTGTAGGACACAGAGGAAAACGACTGACAAACTTTGCTGATACAAGGCAAATATAGTCCTTCAAATTTCCTTCTTCACTGAAAAGTCTGGCCGATATTCCAAGGACTGTAGGCCAAAAATTGTATGCCCCAACACTGCAGAGGAACTATGGGTGACTGTCCAGGCGCTCAGATGTCTCTGTTGTTAAGTAATATTATATACTTCTGGGGTCTTTGGTGAAGTTAGAGACTAAATAGTTAGAGTTACAGTTTTCCTTAGTGATGATAGAAAGTAAATTAGGTATAAAAATTTGGAATCACTAAGATGAGATAGATAATGGAGTATTTTCTCCGAATTTGCTAAATGCAAATAGAATGGATATTATAAATGTAATTCTTACTTGAAAACTATTTTTGTTGTATGTAGTTTTATTATGTTAAAATTAAAACCTTTCATTTTTATTTACACAAAATGGGAAATGTTGTGGAATATTAGTTTAAGATGTCTTACATTCATTTATGCTGTTGCATTCATAAATAAGAATAATACTCTGTGTTTATTTGGGAGCTGAGTGGTAGGACACCAACATAACATTTAAAACTAATAAATTGACCATGAATTCTATTTCCAGTGATTTCAGAAAAAATTTCAAGATACTATAAGCACATTTGTGAGGTATAAGTTGTGGCTCCAGTGATGTCAAAGATTTCTAGGCCATATCTAGAAGATCATCCATTGTGACAAAGTTGCTTTTATCACAGAAATGCAGGGTTTATTGAACACGCATAAGGCAATAAATATTTCATATAAGTAGAATTAAGGATAAAAATATCTGATCATCTCAACAGATAGAAAAGGCCATTTATAAAGTCCAAGATGTTTTCATGATAAAAATCCTAGGGAAAACAGGATTGGAGAGAACATAGCTCAACACAATAAAGGTTATATATGACAAAATCACAGCCAACAGTATTCTATATGAATAAAGACCTAAAGCAAATCCATTAAAATCAATATAGTTCTAGAAGCATAAGCCAGAACAATTTTTGACAAGAGAAAGAAATTAAAGAAAGACGTAGAAAAAGAAGGCAAATTATCTCTATTTGTAAATGACATAATACCTACCAGATGTAGATGACAAATATTCTACCAGAAAGCTGCTAGGAACAATAAAAAATTTTAACAAAGTGGCATGGTACAAAATTAATTTGCAAAATCAGTAGTCTTTCTATACATCAACAACATATATACTAAGAAAGAGATCATAGGTACACCTCCAAACATGATAGCTTCAGAGTCAATAAAATATCATAGAACAAACTCACAAAGAAAGTAAAAGACCTATACAATGAAAACTTCAAGCCTCTAAAGGAAAAAAATAAAAAAAATACTGAGAAATTGAAAGACATATTATGTTTATGAATTTGTAGACTTAATAGTTGAAAGTGATCATTTTATCAAAAGTTGTTTATAATTTTTACAATTGAATTCAATACAATTCCAATAAAGATAGGTATAACATTCTTCAGAGAAAGATAAAGAAACATCCTTAAATTCACATGGAACAAAACAGTCCCCAGATAGCCAAACCACCTCAAACCAAACTTAATAATACTGGAGACATATAGGATATCTAGTTCTCTGCCTGCCTGTCTGTCTGTTGGTCTATCTATCTATCTATCTATCTATCTATCTATCTATCTATCTACCTACCTACCTACCAACCTAGCTATTGATCTACCATCTATTTATATATGTATATACCTATGTGTTTGTATTTAATATATGCATGCATATTTGTGTGTTGGTATTTATTATATATATATTAATATATATTATATATGTATATGTATAGAATACACACACACACACACACACACTTTAGAAAATAAATTTAAACCATTATGGCTGACAATGTTCCCCACAAGAATCATAGACTAACACCACCATAGTATCAGGTACAGGAAATCTCTTTTTAAATGGTTGGTAGTTTGAAAGAGAATGGCCCCTTTAGGATCTTATGTCTGAGTATTGGGCCGCTTGGTTGGTGGAACTTTTGGGGAAGGATTAAGAGGTGTGACCTTGTTGGAGTAGGTGTGCCTTTGGTGGTGAACTGTGAGGTTTCAGAAGACTGCAACCATTCCTACTGGTTCTCATTGCCTTTTATTCTTCACAGATCAAGATGTGCACTCTGAGCTGATCCAGCTGGGATGTCTTCCCTCTGCCATCAGAGATTCTAACCCTATGAAGTAGTTTCTTTATAAGTTGCTTTGCTCATGGTGTTTTGTCAAAACAATAGAAAAGAAATACAAATAGTTGGTCAGTACAGTACAAGTGATTCTCAAAACAATAGAGTATTGTTGCCCTTGGCTGCCTTTAAGAGGTTGAAGGTAAGGCCCTGTTGCTGAAGATTTAACATGCATAGGACAGAAGACATGGATATTTGAACTGCATTATCCTTAAAGCCTCCTTCCTGTGGTCTGTCTTTCATATTACTAGACAACATTATGCAAGCTTCCAAAGGAGGGAAGCAATTAATGGTCCTGTCCGGTTATGACACCTATGAACCACAACAATGATCAGCATCATAATATATCTGCAAAGATGCAGAAAGTAGAACTTATATGTTGGTATTTAAAAACATCTGTCTAATTGGACTTAAGGCCCATTCAACAGAAGGGAAATTATTCTTGGTACTAACTTCCCAACTTCTCAGGGTCATGGATCTTGGAAGAAAACTGACTACAGCCACTTTTCCAGAACAATACAATTCCTAAATACATTCTACATCTTATGCTTACACCCATAGGTAAGTGTAGCTACCACCCCTCATTAAAGAATTTTCTCTTTAGGGCTAATAGAGGCCATTACAGGAAAATACAACTGGACACAATGCAGAGATCACTGGATCATGTGAAGCCCATGTCTAATGGATGACTGCTGAGAGAAGTTTAGACTCTCCCAGAGTTTAGCCCCCTAATTGGTTGGTTAATAAAAAGCAGTCTAGCCGGGCGTTGGTGGCGCACGCCTTTAATCCCAGCACTCGGGAGGCAGAGGCAGGCGGATCTCTGTGAGTTCGAGGCCAGCCTGGGCTACCAAGTGAGCTCCAGGAAAGGCGCAAAGCTACACAGAGAAACCCTGTCTCGAAAAACCAAACAAAAAAAAAATAAAAAAAAAAAATAAAAAGCAGTCAGCCTGAAAACCATATATACATGAACAATATAAACAAACTCAGAAGGTTGAGTTTATATATTTGAGCATGGGAGATCATGAAAGAGGTTAAAGAGAATGACCTAGGGAGGAAGAAGAGGAAGTAAAATGGAAAGGTGAAGGTGATGTCATCGTATTTAAATTGAATTACATAACAAATAAAAACAGAACCAAAGTTTAAGAAAAAAATTCAAGGCAATAATGTGTATTTGATGCATAGGTCACTTATATTCTATATAACTCAAGTTTTATTTAGCTAAGGATCATGTCTGCACTTCACATCTTCAAGTTGTAGGAAGGTGTCAGTCATTAGGCTTTATGAATGAATAGCTTGAATTTTGGGGTATTTTTAGGTATGCATAAAATCATGTTATTCTAAAAGTATGATTTTTATAGGAAGCTAACTATAATCTGACATTTTATACTCTTGTTATTAAAAATGAGTAACAGTTTCATAATAAGAATCATTTCAATAGAATTTACTATAAAATATAGACTATGATCAAAACAAAACATTGGGAAATACCAGTAATATCATTGAATAGTACATATTAACATAATATATTTGCATCTCTTAGCAAAGTAAACAAGTCTACATATAATCAAGTACCAGAACTGTCAGTTAAGAAATTTCTTTTCTTTCAAAATTTGTAAAATTTATAAAATGTTCAAATTAGGGGGCTGTAAATATGTCTCAGCAGTTAAGAGCCCATGCTCTAGCAGTAAACCTGGATTTTATTTGCACCAAGACATGGTGGTTCACAACCATCAGTAACTTTAGTCCCAGGAGATCTGATGCCCTCTTCTGACCTTGGAGGATACCAGGCATGCATGTGCTGCACATTCATGCATGCATGCTGACAAAACATTTATATATATATATATAATTTATGTATATTATATATCTATAAAATAGTATCCATATAAATTTGTTAACATATATTTGTTTTTGTTTCATTATACCAATAGAGTTAAAGTCTTTATTATTATAATGTCTGCTTGTATACCATTCACTGGAACAAGTCACATTTATATTATATATGTGGTAGCACTGACACCAGAATGAATGTTTCTGAAGAGTAAACAAAATTATCAAAATCTTCAGGAATGATTAACATTTGTTTCTTTTTATATTTCTTTTATTTTTAGTTTGTAATATAAATACATTATTTATCTCTTCCCTTTTCTCTCTCCAAACTTCCCATATATGCCTCCTTACTTTCATTTAAATTTATGGCCTAATTTCTCATTAATTATTATTACTTATACATACACACACATTTTGCTAAATACATAAATACAATCTGCTCAGGCTGTATAACGTTACTTTTATAGATAATTTTCAGGCTTCCCATTTGGTATTGGACAACAATAGACATGATAATGTGGATGATGGTAGGGACTTGAGTCAGATGATGGTTGAGGAAGGGAGTCCAAGAGCCTCAGAATTATAGGCAACTAAGAAATGCTGAGACCCTTAGTTAACATTAATTTTAGTGCAGGTATGAGTCATGAACATTTTTACTAACACAGAATCAACAGCTCGGTCAAGATTAGACTGTGACAATATCTCTCTATGTATTCATCTTTCTGTATCTGGAAATACCAATAATGTTTTTAATTTACATATATCAGCATTTCCTGGTTGTGCTTTTTGCTTAAAGCCAGTGACAGGCAGAAATATCTCCATGTTAATTGTTGAAGTTTTATTCTTACAAGAACATTATAAGAGTTTCTCCATCTTTTTAATAGATTTTTATTTACAGAAGAGATTTACAAAAATGAAAATTTCCCAATAAATGTTGACAAGGCATTGTTGCCATAATGCAGTGTCATGTTAGAGATGCTTTTTCTGCTGGATTGAGAACATAGCCTTGTATAGTCAACTCTTTATTGTGATATAAGTGTTTCCCCAAATCACAGGGCTTATGTGGTTATTCAAGAATATCCATAGAAAATTGGGGCTGAGGACACCATTTGACATAAAAGGGGCCTGTAGGTGGAGATCCTGTGATATTTTAGGACATTGCCTGAAATGGATGGGATATTATGACACCAGTTAATGTGTTGTCATGGACCATAGTAAATTCACTGAACTGAAGTAGCAGAATGCTGTTTGAGGAATGTCTATGCATGCATGTTTTTATGCATTTCTGTTATATTCAATTAGATTCTGCCTTCTACAGTATTTTTCAGATAAATTTCTATTTAAGCAAATATGACTTTAATTTTAGGTTTAAATATCAATCCCAATAAAACAAATTCATGCTTTCAGAACAACTGTTCTAGAAGAATTGAGTCTATGTGTGGAGTTAAGCAAAGTTTCTGAATTAAAGAATAAAAGAATAGCACTTTAGACATTCCTCAATATGTTGGTTTAAGGAAATGCCACTAAGTAGAAATAGGATTGTGGGATCAAGTTGGGTTGAGAATATGCTGGTACTATGCTCTTAATTCATATTCTTTCTCTTTCCTTCTTAGACTAGAGCATCAGAGATGCTTGAGAGACCCAAGAGATGAGATTATGTATCCAAAGGAAATGAATAAACTTGAGATATAATTCAAAGGCAATCAAAAGTCTTGCTTTTCTAAGATCTACAGTGTGATGAGCCTCCAATGGTAGATCAAAGCAGTACTACAGGTAACAGAGTATGATGGTTTAATTTGATAGTCAATTTGATTGGATCTGGATTTAACTAATAGAATGCCTTTTGCTCAGAGTGGGCAACACCTGGCTGTCACAGATCAAAGAAAGTTCAGGAAAAGAAACAAACAAATGAACAAAATACTGTGCTCTCTACCTGCCTATATGTGCTTCTTGTTGGTAAATATGCTTTTCTGTGCTTTTTTTTTTGCCATTCTCCCCTGGCATTCAGCTTTTTGGGTGCTCATGTGTACTGACTACCAGCTAATATTCCAGGAATTGTCCGTGCCCTCAGCCACAGATTGACACTGTTGAACAATTCGTTCCTGAAACAGCTTCTGGGCTTTCAGTTTCTTTAAAATGATGGGAGATCGTTTAAGAAAATAAGTAGAAGGAACAAAGTAAAATCATATCCACTTCATTTGAAAACATTTCTACAATATTTCAGTGAATGAAAGTGAAAAAAAAGAGGAAAGTTGTCATGTTCCTTTCTGCTTACATCCTCCATTGTCTTCCATTATGAACATAAATGATGAATGAAATATAAAGGCAGTCAAGAATATGGGTGACATTTCTTTCTCTCTTGGTGACTCCTTTTTTTTTTTTTTTTTTTTTAGTGTCATCTAGCTATGGAACCAGTAGGGCAGTCCACTTGTTAATTTATCTACTCAGCTTTTAAATTGGCCTTGTTAAGCTTACTTGACTGGTGGATGAATTTCATTCTTGGCTTGAAGGATTGGCTTCTCCCAACTGTCTGGCTTGTAGATGTTGTCAGTGTGTAAACTTTTATTGATTTTAATGCCTTTGATCTGGGGGAACTACCCCATGCCACGTCCGCATGATAAATTGCTTGGCTAACTATGCAGGCCTGGCACCTAGTTGTAGTGCTAAGGGAACAAATTGAGCTAATTGAATCAGTTGCCAAGGAAATCAAGTTTGCCTTAGTTGCCATGTTGAGAAGTCACAGTCTCCAAAGATTAGCACTGTGAGGCTTTTGGCCTTCAATCTTCCTTTAACATTTCTTTAGTTTCTACACTGGCATCTTGGCTGAAGATAGTGGAATATAGGTTTGGCTTTTTTTATATAGTATTTTTATTTTTAAGAAATTAACTTAATTTCACCTATCAGCCACGGATTCCCCCATCCTCTCTCCTCCCACCCCCCCAGCCCTCTCCCCCAACTTACCCCCTACTCCCACCTCCTCCAAGGCAAGGTCTCCCTGGAGGAGTCAGCCCAGCCTGGCAGACTCAGCCAAGGCAGGTCCAGTCCCCTCCTCTCTATACCAAAGTGTCTCAGCATAGGCCTCAGGCTCCAAAAAGTCAGCCCATGCGCCAAGGAGAGATCCTGGCTCCACTGCTTGGGAGCCTCCCAAACAGTTCAAGCTAATCTACTGTCTCACTTATCCAGAGGGCCTGGTTCAGTTTCCTGGTTCCTCCTCCATTGGTTCACAGTTCATGCATTTCCACTAGTTTGGCTGTTTGTCCCTGTGCTTCCTCCAACCATGGTCTCAACATCTCTCACTCATACAATCCCTCCTCTCTCTCACCAATTGGACTCCCGGAGCTCCATCTGGGGCCTGGCCGTGGATCTCTGCATCTGCTTCCACCAGCCACTGGATGAGAGTTCTATCATGACAACCAGGGTGTTTGGCCATCTGATCACCAGAGCAGGTCAATTCAGGCACTCTCTTGACCATTGCCAGTAGTTTACAGTGGAGGTGTCTTTGTGGATTTCTGGAGACCTCTTTAGCACTCTGCTTCTTCCTATTCCCCTGGGGTCTTCATTCATCATGGCATCTCCCTCTCCATTCTCCCTCACTGCTCCTGATCCAGCTGGGACCTGCCTTTCCCCTAAGCTCTCTTTCCCAAGACCCTTGCTCTCCATTACCTACCCTCCACACCCAGTTTGCTTGTGTAGATCTCATAATCTATTTCTCTGTTGTTGGGTGATCCCTGTGTCTTTCTTAGGATCCTCTTTACTAGGTAGCCTCCCTGGAGTTGTGAGTTGCAATCTGGTTATCCTTTGCTTTACATCTAGAATCCACTTATGAGTGAGTACATACCATGTTGGTCTTTCTGAGTCTGGGTTACCTCACTCAGGATGATTTCTATAGAGCTAAACAGAGAATTCTCAACAGAAGAAGCTCAAACGGCTGAAAGTCATTTAAGGAATTGCTTAACATCCTTAATCATCAGGGAAATGCAAATCAAAATGACTCTGAGATACCATCTTATACCTGTCAGAATGTCTAAGATCAAAAACACTGAAGACAGCTTATTTTGGAGAGAATGTGGAGCAAGGAGAACTCTCCTCCACTGTTGGTGGGAATGCAAGCTTGTACAGCTACTTTGGAAATCAATATGGACCTTTCTTAGAAAATTGGGAATCAACCTCTCTCAAGACCCAGCTATTCCACTCTTGGGCATATACCCAAGAAATACTCAATCATACCACAAGGGCACATGCTCAACTATGTTCATAGCAGCATTATTTGTAATAGCCAGAACCTGGAAACAACCTAGATGCCCTTCAACTGAATAATGGATAAACAAAATGTGGTACATATACACAACGGAATACTACTCAGCAGAGAAAAACAATGACATCATGAGGTTTTAGGTTTGGCTTTTATACTCTACTGTTTAGAAGATCCATCCCTTTTTCAATGATAATCTGAGTGTCCATTGATAAAACACCTTGATTCATTCTCTTACTGGAACAGAGCCTTCCAAGAGACCCGAGTCGTAGAGCACATCCAAGCACAGTTTGAATTTAGGTAGATTTCTACTGCTTTCTCTTCTGTCTAAATAGTCTCCTATGGTATGGGTCATGACTGTGACTTTCTTCCCATTATCATGTCTTTTCTCTGTGTCATGCTCAGACTGGCATCTCTAAGACACAGAATACCAATAATGCTAGGGCAGGTAGCACTTCAACACATTTCTGATGGGATTGTAAATTGGAATGTACCCATGATCTCATTTACAGAGAGCCTGTTGGTGATGTACAGAAAGGCCATTGGTTTTTCTAAAAGTTGATTTTGACCTTGACCCTTTTCCAAAAGTATCAATCTTTTCTACAAGTTTTCTAATGGAACTTTGGAGATATCTTATGTACAATGTATATTCTGCAAATGAGAATAATTTTACTTATTTTCCTATTTGTAGCTTTTAAATTTCTTTCTCTTAATATTGATCTAGTGCTTTGGGCACTATACTGAAAAGAAGAGAGGACAGTGGGCAGCTCTGCCTCATTCATAATTTTTGTGGTGCTGTGGGATGTTCTGTATGTCAGATGTGTTGCTCTGATTGGTTAATAAATAAAACACTGATTGGCCAGTAGCCAGGCAAGAAGTATAGGCAGGACAAGGAGAGAGAGGAGAATTCTGGGAAGTGGAAGGCTGAGTCAGAGAGACACTGCCAGCCACTGTCATGGAAAGCGAGATGTAAGGTACCTGTAAGCCATGAGCCATGTGGCAACTTATAGATTAATAGAAATGGGTTAATTTAAGATATAAGAACTAGATAACAAGAAGCCTGCTATGGACATACAGGTTGTAAGCATATAAGTCCCTGTGTGTTTAATTGGTTGGGTCTGAGTGGCTGTGGGACTGGCACGTGAGAGAGATTTGTCCTGACCGTGGGCCAGGCAAGACCAGGAAAACTCTAGCAACAGTTTTCCTTTGATTTTTTTTCTCCATTTGATGACATTGGCAATGAGATTGTTATATGTAGTCTTTAATTATGTTGAGGTATATGCTGTCAAGTCCTGCTTTCTTTATTACTTTTATATGAATATAATGCATTTCATTAAAGACTTTTCTGCCTCTATTGAGATGATAACATGAATTTTGTCTTTAAGCTCATTTACATGATTTTAACTTAAAATCACTTTCATGATTTTAACTTAGCATGTTAAACTATTTTTTATATCTGTGGACTATCTCCGACCTCACTGTAAGACAACTTGGTTGTGAGTGATTGTCTTTTTGATATGTGCCTGTCATTCTGCACACAAGTTTTTTTTTTTTTTTGAGAATGTTTGTTGAATGTTATGCCATCCCAAGCATGCCTTATCGCACTTGAGAATTTTTGTATCTTTGTGTACATGGAACAATGGCCCATCTTTCTTGTATTTGTATTTGCTTTTGGTATCTGAGTAATACTGGCATTGTAGAAGAAATTCAGAAATTCTTCTTTTGTTTCTACTTATAAAAAGTAATTTAAGAAGTATTAGTTATAAATTGGCTTTCAAAGTCTGATAAAATTATGTTGTGAATTCATTAGGAAGGGGCTGTTTTTAGTTGGAATGCTTTTTCTATTGTTTTAATCTTATTTGTTATGGGTTTGTTGAGCTTATTGATATTCTTTTGTTTCAACTTTGGTGGTTTGGATGAATCTAGAAAACCAACCATATCTTCTCAATGGGGTATTTAAAAAGTACTCCCTTATAATATTTTGAATTTTTTTCCAGGTTGAGCACATGAAATTTATTCCATAGCAGTTCTGACTCACAAATTCAGAAGCTGTGGCTCTTATGTATTCTCATACAATTCCTCAGATATCTCAGCGGTCAGAGCTATTTCACTCAAGAGCTATTTCTCTGCGGCTACACTTAAAATTTGTCAAGCACAGAACAGAAATGGTATACTCTGTCTTCATGAGTCCATCTGTCCCTGCTTTTATTAATTTGAAACCATTTTTTCTTCTCTGTCTCTGTCTCCCACTTCCTCTCCCTCCCTTTTCTTTTTTCCCTCCCTTTCATTCTCTCTTCCTTTTTCGGTTTATTGGGCCAAAGGGCTGTTGAACATGTTTTTCTTCTCAAAGTTCCAGTTCTTCCATTCTTTGATTCTTTGATTCTTTGTTTTTGTTTTGTTTCGTGTTGTTTTTTGGTTTGTCTCTCATGAAATTTTGCTCTGTTTTTTTATTATTATTTCTTCCCATTTTATATGCATAGGTTTGGTTTGTTCTTTTTCCAAATTCTTGAGTTGTATCATTAAGTCATCTATTTGTGCTTTTTCTGATTTTTTAAATTTTGGAGTCTGGAGCATTAAATTTCCCACTTAAAACTGACTTCTTTTAATCAGGCATGCTCGGGTTGTTATGACATTAGACAAACATTCTCAAACACACACACACACACACACACACACACACACACACAATCCAATAACAACAAAAAAATGGGCTCATATTAAATAACGATCAAGTTATCTCTCAAATGGCTTGCTGTATTATGTTTTATTTTCACTTACTTCCAGGACATTTTTTATTTCTTTCTTCTTTGACTCATGTATCATTTAATCTTGAGTGATGATTTAAAGATTGATTATGATGTAGTCAGAAAGGATATATAGCATTATTTCATTTTTCCCTGTATTTGTTATGATTAATTTTGTGTCCCAGTATGTGTTCTGTCTTAGAGAAGCTTCCATGTGCTGCTGAACAGAATGTACACTCTTTGCTGTTTCATTGTAATGTTCCATAGATACCTGATAAGAACATTGGATGCATTTCTCTTAATTCTGTTATTTCTGTGACTTTGTTCAGATTACTTGTCTATTGTAGAAAGTGGGTATTAAAACCACTCCCTATTGTCCTATTGTTGAGTCAGAGTTAGTTCATGTGTCAATTCCAGTTGTATGATTTTTTTTTATAAAAGTCGATAGGCTAGAATTCTGTGTATATATGCTTAGGTTGTAATGGCTTCTTGGCTAATTTTTCCCATGATTAAAATAGCATGTTCTTCTTTATTGTCTCTGATTAGTTTTAATTGGCAATCTATTTTGTCAGATGTTAGGATAGCAACTCCTTGTTTTCTTGTCCTCTTTTCTTGGAATACTTTTTCCCATCCTTTCAGTGTAAGGTAGTACTTATATTTAAAAATAAGATGAGCTTTTTGTAAAAAATAGTTAGGTAGACTATGTTTCTTACTCTAGCTGACCTGTGTCTTTTGACTGGGGAGTTGAGGTTGTTGCTGTTTAAGTTATTATGAAAGGGTGCATGCTGATTGGTGTTACTTTGGTGAGCTTTTGTTGAGATCTATTCTTTGTTTCAGTATACGTTTCCTTGTTTTCGTTCTGTAATTTTCCTTATCGTTATTAGTCTGTTTGCTTCTAGTATTCTCTATAGGTCTGGTTTAATGGATATGAATTCTTTTAGCTTCTTTATATCATGGAATATTTTTCCTTCTTCTTCAGCTACTGCAGATATTTTTGCTATGTACAGTAGTCTAGGCTGTGGTTTTAAGAACTTGGAAAACTTCGTTCCAGATTCATTTGGTATCTAAAGCTTCCACTGATAAATCAGTTGTTATTCTTATGGATTTTCCTGTATATGTGACATATTTTTTCTACTGTAGCATTCAATATTCTTTCCTTGGTTTCTTGAGTTTTTCAATCATATCTTTATTTCACCTTGACTTCTCTTCAATAGTTCCATTTGTTTACTAGATTCAGTTTTCTGATTCTGGGCTGTAATGGTCATTACATGCAGCCTCATAGTTGTGTTTTTTTCTCATTGTGTAAACTTTACTCATTATTCTCATTACATTTCTTGAGCTTTGTTTTTATGTCACCTTGAAATTCCTTAATTCTGTGAAGAAGTTTGAGTGTTCATTTTTATTACTTTATTTGAATGTAAATTTTAAAATTAAATTTATCATAAAACTTGGGAAATAAAAACATTGCACACTAAAATTAAACAAAATCAAATTTATACATATTATTGAACTTCTATATAGTTAGAAGAGGCTTCTGAAGCTGTGGAGTTTCACATATGATCTAGTACTTTCACTACCAAATAAAGTGCATATGCATCTATCCACCAGCAAAACCAAAAAAATCCACCACAGAACTGGATCTAGAAACACCATGGGACTTTTATCTCATTTCATAAAAAATGTCCAGTACCAACATTCAGGCCTTCATCTGCTAATGTTTAGCATTTCTTCTTTTCTTTATCTCTTTTCTTTTATTGTAAATAGATATTTTTCATACAATATATTTTGATTATGGCTTCCCCTCCCCAAACTGCTCCTGATATTCATCACCTCCCTTCCCATACAAATCTACACTATTTATTCTTCTCTCTCATTAGAGAACAAAGAGGCATATAAAAATAATAATGCATGAAAATAAAATAAAATAAAAAACCAAACAAGTGAATAGGACAAATCATACAAACAAACAAAAATAGCCAAAGAAAAAGTAAAGAAACACTTATAGACAAAGAAACACATGTCCATGCACACAGAAATTCCATGAAAACATGAAACTGGAAACTGTTATACATATGTTAAAAAAAAGTGAGGTTAAAACAAAATGTTCTTTCTTTCAAAACATGGGAGAAAGTACCTCCAAAACTGCTATTGGGTTCATTTTGCATTTGACATCTAGTGCTGGGCATGGGAACTATCATTAAGAGTGGTTTGTATCCTCAGTGAAACACCACTGGAGACAAGTAATTTTTCTTTGGAAGAGGTTATCAATTGGAGATAGATTCTAAGTTAGGGATGGGAACTTATTCCACCTCCTCTCTCAGCAATAAGTTCCCGGTCTGTTACAAACCCAAGTCGGCACTGTGCATACTCCCATAGTCTCTGTATGAACACATGTGTGTCAATCCTGCTTTGTTTAGGAGGCCTTGTATCCTTGGTGTCTTTCAACCCCTTTGGTTCTTACAATCTTTCCTGCTTCCTCTTCTGCAGGATTCTCTGTGCCTTGAAGTGGGAGTGATGTTTGTTGGAGCCATCCCATTTAGGACTGAGTGTTCCAAGATCTTTCACTCTCTGCCCATTGTGCATCAGTGAGTGTCTGTATTTGTTCCCGTCTACTGCAGGAGGAATCTTCTCTGATAATAGCCAAAACACTGATATATGAAAATAGCAGAATGTCATTAGGAGTCATTTTATTCCTAGGTTGCCTTAGCAGAACAGTAATCTTCGGTTTTCCCCAGGTGTCTGATCAATCTAACTTTCCTGGCCATCTGAGACAGGAAATAGCCCTTAGTTTTAACTGTCCCTCCCCATTTTCCCTCACTTCCCCTTATTTCTTTCCCTTCATCATCTGATTTTCTCATTTTAGTCTCCCATAACCCACAGTACATCCATCAATATCTAGTCTTTTTTCCCTTCTTGGAAGATGCATACCACCCCAAGTCCTTTACTCCATACCTAACCTCTATAGTTATATAGATTGTATATATAGTTATAAAGCAAGACTACTTTTCATAGTGGCTGCCTAAGTTTGAACTGCCACTGGCAAAGGATGAGTATTACCTGTGGCAGGCTTTCTTTTGGGCCACTAATGACCTCCCAAATCATGACATGGAGACTTATCATACTTATCATTAGTTATGAATGCTCGGCCTTAGCTTATGCTTGTTCCACTAGCTCTTATAACTTAAATTAACCTGTTTCTCATCATCTACGTTTTGCCTCAAGGTCTTTTACTTTTCCTTCATTCTGTATGTCCTACTCTGTGTCCAGGTAGCTGGCTGATGGCTGCCTGGCTACCTGGCCCCAAGTATCTCCCTCTTTTTCTCTTTTGGTCTCTCTCCTTGAGCCCAAATTTCTCCTAATTATTCTCTCTGCCTGCTAGCCCTGCCTGTCTCTCTACTGCCTAGCTACTGGCCATTTGGATTTTTATTAGACCAACCAGGTGCCTTAGGCAACACATCTTTACATCATTAAACAAATGCAGCATAAACAAATGTAACACATCTTTAGATATAGTAATATTTCACAATAATTCCCCTTTCCCTATAACCTTGCCAGCATTAGTTCTCATTTGCTTAGATATTTTGACTGGTATCAAATGAAAGCACAGAGTAATTTTGATTTGGATTTCCCTTATGACTAAGTATGCTGAACATTACCTTAAGTGTTTTTCATCCGTTTGTGTGTAATCTTTTGACAACTCTCTTTTTAGTTCTGTACCCAGATTTTAATTTAGTGATTTGCTTTGTTATTGTTGTTGTTTGGTTGTTTGGTTTGATTTTTTTGAAGCTCAAATATTTGAGTTCTTTATGCATTTTAGATGAAAATCCTCTATCATATGTATAATTGGTAAAGATCTTTTCATGTTCTGTAGTTTGTCACTTTGTCTGAATCATGGTGTTCTTTATCATACAGAAGCTTCATTTTCACCAAGTCACAATTATTAATTGTTGATCTTAGTACATGTGCTATCAGTTTTCTGTTCAGAAAGTCCTTCTTTATGACAATGAATTCAAGACTATGCCTCACTTTCTCCTCTATAAGATTCAGAGTGTCTGGTCTTATGTGGAGGTTCTAGAGCCATTTGTAGTTGAATTTTTTTCTGCATAATAAATGTGGGGTTATTTGCATTATTCTACCTGCAGCCATCTAGTTTGAAAAAGACAATTTTTTTTTAAATTTTGCCCAGTGTATTTTTTTCTTCTTTGTCAAATTTAGGTATTCATAACTATTGTATACTGGGTCTTAATCCGATTCCATTGGTCAGCATGTCTGTTTTTACGGCAATACTTGCTGTTTTTATTACTATAGTTCTGTAGTACAACTTGAAATCTGGAATGATGATACCACTACCAGTTCTTTTACTATTCAGGATTCAGGATTATATTCTCCCTCCCTCCCTTTTTTTTTGTGTGTGTATGTGTTATCATATTAATGTAAAAATTGTCCCTTCAATTTCTGTGAAGAATGTGTTGGAATTTTGGTGGGTTATATTGAATCTGTATAGTTCTTTTGCTAGGAGGACTATTTTCACTATATTAACTCTATTAATCCATGAGCATGGGGGAATCTTTCCATCATCTAATATATTCTCAATTTAATTCTTTAACTTCTCACATTTTTATTTATTTTTATTATAACAATTTTTCACTTGCTTAGTTAGAGATATCCCTAGTTGTATTTTTGAGCTATTGTGATAGGTATTTTCTCTCTGATATCTTTCTTAGTCTCTTATTTATATATAGGTCAGTGATTTTTGTGTGTGTGTGTTAAGCTTGTGTCTTGCAACTTTTCTGAAAGTGTTTAGTAGCTATAGAAGTTTCCTGGTGGAACTTTTTAGGGTCTGTCATATAAGGTCATATCAACTACAAATAATGTTTTTTCTTCTTGCTTTCCTAATTTTATCTACTTGATCTTATTTATTTGTCTTCTCACTCTAGCTAAGACTTCAAATATTGCATGGAATATGTATATATAGAGAGAATATTGTCTTGTTCCTAATTTGAGTGGAATTTCTAGTATTATTCCTACTCATAGGGTTTCTTGGGACATTTTTGGTCTTTTATGTTTCCCTATGAATTCTTTTTATTGTTTTTCCTCATCCTGTGAAATATGATATTGAACTTTTGATAGGTATTGTGTTAAATCTACAAATACATTTTAGTAGTATGGTACTTTTCATGATAATAAATCAGTCAATCCAAGATTGTAGAATGTATTTCCATTGTCTAACTTCTCCTGAGATTTACTTTTTGAATGGAGTTATTTTGGGTAGAATATTTTTTTAAATTTCTTTCTCTGAGAGTTCACAGTTGGTATAAATGAAGGCATATCTTTGTTTTTATATTGACTTTGTATCCTGTAATTTTACTATAAATTTTTAATAGATCCAAAGGTTTTCTAGAAGACTCTGTAGAATCTTTTAAGTAAAAAGCATGTCATCTGTAAATAAGGATTTCTTCTTTTCCTGTTTTAATCCTTTTTATGTCTTTCTCTTATCTAATTCCTATATCTAGGACTTTGAGCATTACATATAACAAAAGAAGAAAGCATATTGTTGCTCAAGCTTGGTTGAGTTCATATTGAGAATATTGAGTTGTTAGTTCCATCTTCCAGAATTTCCAAGTTGATTTTAGGTCAAAGAAATTGGAGGGATTCCAATTCAGTGCCAAGCAAATAAACATGCAAATGGGACAAATGACTAGATTTGCTTTGACTGGTGTTCCAGCTGTGCTACCTGGTGCCTGAGAATGGCATAGTTGGGCCAGAGTTTTCAACAATCATCAGGCTAAACTTAGTATATAGTCTCTGGTGCTAAGCCAAAGTGTGAGCATTAGGAATGAGGTTCCAATGACTCACTAGACTGGATTGTCATGTATTTATTCCTCTTTGGGTATGCCTAGAGTTTCTATATGGTACAGGGTAGGCTGCAATTCAGGGGACTGACCAAACTGGATTGATGTATAGGATGTACTACCTGGGTTGTGTATGGGTATTGGAGAGGATGCAGGCAATCAAAATTTCAGTAAGCTTTCCACACTTAACCTTGGTGCAGGCTGTGGAACTTGGGTTAAGTCTATAAGTTGTATATGACAATAGAGGCTATCAGATCAGTCAGGCTAATCAGAGAGGAAATGCCCATGGGATATTGGACTAGGGCCAAGCCTGGATACTGGGATTTTCACAAGCGGAACTCATGAGACTTGGCCACGCACAGAAAATGCAATCTAGAATAGGTCTGTTAACTGAGAAGGGTATAGGCAGGTAGGATTAAGGAACCTCAGACAAAGTCTAAACTTTGTGTGATCCCAAGTTAGGACTAGAGTTTGGCTGTAGGAAAGGCAGGCTAAAGTCAGGAAAGCTGAGCAGACTGGGCTATCTCAGGATATGTGACTGGGGCCAAGCCTCAGGGATTTGAGAACAGTAGAGGTGGGACAGAATTTTATTTAGTTCTACCAATTATGTGAGACAGCATATATTTGGCTAATTACTTGGAATTTGAAGTGATGATTTGATCATACGAAGAAATATGTCAGTGTCTGTGCAGTGGACAGCAGAGTCAACTGTAACGCAATTAGAACAATCCAGGTAATAAGATTGCTGACATCTGGGTATTATTCGATTTAAGCTGATGAGGCACAGTGGATTCAAGATACCTCTGCTAATCAAGTTTTTTTTTTTTACTTAGTAAATTTTTATGCCTTGAAGCATTCCCATGAAAACACACACACACTATATATATATATATATATATATATATATATATATTTTCATATTCATCTCTTGGGTGGTATCCATATGTTCTTGGAATGTTGGGGTCATCATAAAAAAAAGGATATCCATTCATGTCATAAGCACATACATTCATTGACTTCTTACCTTGCCTCTTAGAGAACTGAACAGCAGACTAAGGTAGTGTGGAAAGCAACCTTTGTGTTACAGATGATAATTAAAGACCAATGACAAGAGAACAAAACAACACTGTAAATTGATAAGATTTTTGCCTAAACATCTTTCCCCATCTGGTACTTTTGATGGGCTTTGGTAACTAAGGCTAGGCAGCACTAGGCATATGAACCCTATGAAAACACTAAAGCAGTAGACATTCCTTTCGCCATGACTAATTCCAGACTCAGGTCTTATCTTTTATAGACTTGACCCTGTGACCTATGTGAAAAATAATGTTTTTCATTTTCGTTATTTTCCCAGGTTCATAATCTCACTTTCTTTCTTCTGTTCTATTTTCTGTTGAGTTGACAGTATATTTTTAAGCCATGAAAGTAGAAAACACCAAAGGAAAAATCAAATGGAAAATGGGATCAAGTTTATTCATGTGTGTTCATTCAATTAAAAAATGAATGAGTGTTCCTTTTGTGCCAGGAGTGTGTATACTGAGATTGCAACTGCAAATAGCACAACAGGATTTTTCTCATGGAGACTTCATTGTAGTGGGACATACAGATGATAAATAAATAAGCAAACATAAATTTATTTCAGTCATTCAAAGAAAATGAAGGGGAAATGTTTTAAAAATTGTCACAGACAGTGATTTCAAGGATAGAACTCCAATAGCCCAGGAAACACAGCAAGAATCAACAAATGGGATATAAGAAATTAAAAACCTCTCCACAGCAAAGAAGATGCTTGCTGAGTTAAGACACAAATGGCAGGGTGGAGAAAGTATATTTGTAGTTATGCATCTAATAAAGGCTCCACATGGAGAATATTAGGAAAAGCATCTCAGAAAACTCAACAACAAAACAAAATATTTTAATAGAAGTAGGAAAGACCTAGATAGGTAGTTGTCACAAGAAGCAGAAATTGCCAATAAGTATAAATTTTATTATATGTGTTGAACCAGGACATGTCCTATTTACAGCCACATGGAGGTCTTTTCTGTGTCACTTCCAATGATTCCACCTACCCAGATTTCTCACGTCCTCCTCCAGGGTCTAGTCCAGACATCCCCATCCATGTCTGTGGTGATATTTTAATTGTGCTGAAATGTGATTTTATTTGTATGTTAATAAATAAAGTTTCCCTGGAGATCAGAGGTTATTAGCAAAGAGCCAGGAATAGAATTCAGGTGCTGGTAGCCCATGCCCTTAATCTGATCACATGGCAGGCAGAGTCTCTGTGTGGTCAAGGACACAGCCAAACGTGGTGACCCTTGAGTTTTTAATCCCAGTACCAACCATAGAGACCAGGAAGTCTGTATAGACATTCAGTGACAAGGAAGTCATGTGGCTGGGCTTAGAGCCAATGAGAAGGCAGAACAGGAAAGCAATAAAATGCAAGACATACAAGAAGAAGGGCTGTCTCTCAGGGGAAGGACGGCAGTGAGTGGTAAGATAAGGTGGTCTTGACACTTCACTAGTGCTCGGATCACTTGGGCTTTTAACTCTGTATTTGGCTCTGTGTTTCTTATTTAATAAAACTGTGTAGAGAATTTCATCTATACATGTCTTCTTTGCAACAAACCAAATCTAGCCAGGTATGCACATACAGTGCCATGGCCTAGTCTGGCCACATTATCTACATGGCAAATAATCTGTAGGTTTGGCCAGGACCCTCTATCCTTATCTCCTGACCCATTAGACTCTCTTACTCCAGATCCAAACTCACTAGACAGCTGGATCTACCCTCAAAGTCAAGGATTGGAAAAGGAAGCATAACCTGTATAGCAGCCAGTCCCCTCTGTCCACCTGACTTCATTTAATTTAAGCTATTTCTAGACTTTAGGCCCAACCTGCATATCCTTTTTTTTGCTCATAGCATACTCAGAACTAACAAAAGATATTCACATGCCCAAATCTCATTGCAAAAATAATAACATAGGAAAGGTTAAATCAGCATGTCCCTCCAAAACCTAATACTCTATGGAAATGCTTGTCAATGAGAATTAATTACACAAAGCCAAGGACATAGAATTTAAAAGAACCATAAACTTCATCAAAAATTCAAGGAGATTAAAGAAGACACAAAGAAACAGCTCAATGAAATTAAGGAGAAAAGTTGAATGATGTCCAAAAAACCACAATCATAAAGCTGATGGAAGTAATGAATATCAGACTAGATCTTGAGAAGGAATTTAATAAGGAGACTGAAACACTGAAAAGGACTCAAGTGGAAATAAAGATAAAATTGAAGACCTCAATAACTGCATCAGAAAACTCAAAGAAAAGTCTTAAGAGTAGAATGAATCTAGTGGAAAATAGTATACCAGGACTCTCAGGTAAAGTAGAAGATCTAGACCAAATAAACAAGGAATATGAAAAACTTAGAAAAAAAAAACCACAGTGATGGAACACATAGGAAATGTAGGGCATCATGGAAAACATAACCTTCAAGTTATAGGCATTGATGAGGAAGAAGAACCCCAAGTCGATTGGATAAACCAGATCTCCATCAAGAACATCTTATAATGTTTATCCAAACTAAGGAAGGATATATGCATATAGATACAAGAACCACATAGAACACTAACTTGGCAAGACCATAGAATAAAGTACTGATTGTAACATATAAATGAAAACCCATCAGAATAACATCAGATTTCTCCATGGAAACTTTGAAAGCCAGAAGAGCTTGGAGCAATGCATTCCAAGGCCTAAAAGACCATCATAGGCAACTAAACTAATATACCAAAAAAAAAAAGAATCTGCCATGATTGAAGGAGAAAGAAAAACTTTCCATAACATAAATAACTAAAAATGTTTATATTTGACAAACCAAACCTAAAGGAAATTTTAGAAGCATCATTTCAGGCTGAAGAGAGGAATGCACATAGTAGAGAGACTGTCGGAGAAACAAAACCATAATTATTAAAACATAAAATACTACTGAGAATATACACATCAATATTATCAGAAGTCAATGGCACAATGACCAAAATTAACACAAACATTTCAATAATAATTTTAATGTCAGTGGATCTTTTCCAATCAAAAGACATAGGCTAATTGAATGGATCAAGAAACAAAATCCATCTATCTCTTGTCTTTAAGAAACATACCTTACTTTTAAATATAGATGCTGTCTTAGAGTAAAAGAATGGACAAAAACATTTGAACAAATACTTTTGAACAGGAAGCAAATAGGTATTGCTATCCTAATATCTGACAAAATGGACTTTGAATAAAAAAATCAGAATAGTTGAAGAGTGACACTTCATTCTAATCAAGGGAAGTTAAATAAGATAAATTTGGGATCCTAAACATATATGTGCCAAACTCTGGGACACCCACTTTCATTAACAATGGACTATTGGATTTAAAGTCATGTATTAATATCAGTCCATCAATATTTGCTGATTTTACTACCTCACCTTCTCCTATAGACAAGCCTTCTGGACGAAAATGAACATCAGAATTAACTGGCATCCTACATCACATGGGCTTGACAGATACCTACAGAGTATTTCATCCAAACATCAAAGCGCACACATTCTGCTCATCGGCACAAGAAATCTTTTCTAAAACAGACCACATCCTGGGGCACGAAATAAATCTTTACAAATTCAAAAAGCTTGAAATGACTAGTTGTATTCAATGACCACAATGCAGTAAAACTTAAAATTGACAGCAAATACATCTCTAGTAAATATACAAACTCATGGAGATTTAACAGTTCATTACTGAATGATGACTGGGTCAAAGACAAAATCAAGAAAGAAATTTGAAAAACATTCTGGAATTAAGTGAAAATGAAAACACAACACAATGAAACTTCTGGAACATATTGCAAACAGTCTTATGTTCATGCACTAATAAATTAGAAAGAGCCCAAGCAAATGACTTAATGATGTAATGCAAAAAGTTAGAAAAAATAAAATAAATCATAAACCATTTGATCACAAGAAATAAAAAATTCAGAGCAGAAATTAATGAATTAGAAAGAAAGAAAACAAGACAAAGAATCAACAAGTTTAAGAACTGGTTCTTTAAAAAGATGAACAGGATTGACATACCCTGGGCCCAACTAACAAAACAAAAGAAAGAGTAGACCATATTAACAGAATCAGACACAAACAAAGAAATATTAGGACAGACTTTAAAGAAACAGTATTATAAGCTAATAATGTAAAAAGTGTACTTCATTTAGTTGGAACACCAATAGAAATAGATGAATTTCTGTATTGAGCCAAATCACCAAAATTAACCAAGAACTTAACAAGCTAAACAGATCCATAGCAAATGAGTTTGAAATAGTAATAAAAAGTGTTCTAATATAAAAATAGTCCAGGGCCAGATGGTTTCACATAAGAATTCAACCAAACTTTTGAAGAAGATCTCCAGTCAATCCTTTTTAAATTATTCAAAAAAATAGAAACAGAAGGAGCACTTCTAAACTCTATCTATGAAGCAAATATTTCTCTAATATGTAAACCAGGTAAAGACACACTAAAAAGGAAAACTACAGGCCAATATCCCTGATGAATATAGACATAGACTTAGAAAATATTCAATAAAATACTTGAAAACAGAATATAGTCAAACATCAAAAAAAAATTTCTACCATGATCAAATTGGCTTTATTCCTGAAATACAATTTTGGTTCAACATGATTCAATGAATGCAATAAACCCCATAAATGGACTTAAAGACAGAAACCCAATAATCATTTCAAGAGACACAGAGAAAACCTTCAACAAAATCCAACATTCATTTATAATGAAAGTTGTAGAGAATGCATGGATTAAATGCACATTTAACTTTATATAGGATAAAACCTTAGCCACTGTCATCCTAAATGTAAAAAAAACTTGAAGCAATCGCACTAAAGTCAATACTAAGAGAGGGATGTTCACTATCCACATTCTCTTTCAATATTCTGCTCAAAATACTAGTTGGAGCAATAAGACATGAGAAGAAAATTAAATGGATATAAATAAGAAAAGAAGTCAAACTATACTTATTTTGCAGGTAGCGTACTATACATTAGAGATCACAAAAAAATCTACAAGAAAAATTTTATAAACCATAGATATAATTCAGCAACATGGCAGGATATAGATACAACTTTCAAAAATAAATATCTTTTCTATATACCACCAGGAAACAGAGAATGAGAATATGGACATATTAACATTCACAATAGTTTCAAAGAAAATTAAATAGTAACCAAGTTAACAAGGAGATGTAGGAAATCTACAATGGAAGTTTTCAACCTCTGAAGAAAGAGACAGAGAAAAACACTAGAAAATGGAAAGACATCTCATGCTCATATATTGGTAGCATTTAAATTGTAAAAATGAAACTTTATGAAAAGATACAGATTCAATGAAACTGAATCAAAATTCCCATTTAATTCTTCAGAGAAATAGAAAAACCACTCCTAAAATTCTTATGAAACCACAAAAGACCTGAGATAGCCAAAAAAGTCCTGAGTGAAAAGAACAATACTGAAGGGATCACCATTTCAGATTTTAAGATATATTACAGAGCCATAGTTATAAGAACAATACAATACTGCACAAAATAGAACATGTAGAATTTATTAGACAAAGTAAAAGCCTCAAAAAATGAATACAGATTATAAGCTGGAGGACAAAGCATTTTCAAGAAACAGTTCTGGGAAAACTGGATGTCCATATCAGAAGAATATAATTAGACCAATATCTATCCCCTTGCATAAAATGTCCAATTTGATCAAAGATCTAAAAGCGAAAATTGAAACAATGAATGTGCTAGAAGAAAACATAAAACACTATCATGACACAGATGTATCAAGGGACTTCTTGAACAGGATTTCAGTTGCCCAAAAATTAAAGCCAGCAAGTGATAAGTGGAATTTAACAAAACTAAAATTCTTCTGCCAATCTAAAGAAACAGTTAACCATGCAAAGAGGAATGGCAGAGAATCACTGATAGCTTTAGGACTAACAGAGGGTTAATATCCAGAATATACAAGAGTTGTTTGTCAGGGTTGTCTGTCACAGACACTTCCAACATAAGGCCTGAGGCTTTTGCCTTTAGTTTTCTGCCAGAGATAGAAGGTAATTCCCTATTTCTGTAGAAAGAATGCAGTTCAGAATTAGCCCTGGGGCTCCTGAGCTGGAACCAACCTGAACACTTACTCCTGGTGGACTAGTTTCATGGTATAAGACAGCACCATGAAATTTTCCAAATCAAGTCAACAAACCAAATCAAGCAACAGTCTTGCCTGCCTTTGATGTCTATTGAACCACATCTATGACCAGCATGGTACAATGCACCTTCGTTTGCAGTAGTGGCATGTATATCTTGGCATTATCCAATAACTCTCTAATTAGATTTAAGACTTGATCAGCAAGAATGAAACCTTGCCTGGTATTGGAAATCCTAGCAACTACTTAGTGAAGTTACTACTGGATGAAACATATAGCCACTACTTTACTAAATCAGCACGATCCCTAACAACAATGTAAACATTTGTCGTTATGCCCACAGGTAAGTGTAGCCCCTACCCCTCATCAAAATGTAGACCTGTGGGCCCAGTCTTAATGGGTACATCTACAAAATAGTCCTGTATCTAAGCTATGGGAACATTATAGAAGAGGGGAGCAGGATGATTGTAAGACCTAGAGGAGCAGGGAATTTGCTGTGAGGTTTTGACGACTAGTAATTTCAGAAGAAATGTCCACAAAGTCTCACCAACAGAGGATCCTTAAACACTTTTAATGATAATGTAAATGTAGAGTCTGTGGAAGCCATCATGGAAGTTATTTATCAAGAAGACAATAGAAGTACCTGCTGATGTAGGGTATATATCTGAAGGAAATGAAGTCAGTATTAAGAAGAGGTATTATCTTCATAGCTCTTTTATTAAAAGCAGTCAAGATATGGAATTAGTCTTATCAAAAGAGAAGCTGGCAAAGAAAATTTGCTATGTATATGCAATGAAATATTATTCATCTATAATTAAGGATAGAATTCTGACACTTGCAGGAAAACAGATGGAACCAAAAGATGGAAGAAACCACACATAAGCCAGACACAGAAAAAGAAGGAATTTCATGTATATATGGAACTGTATTAAATAAGTAAAAGAAAAAAATAATGTCCTGTTAGTAGAATCTGAGGATGAGATTATAAAAGAAAGAGGAGGGTGAGAGGAGGTAAGAGAGAGAGGAAATGGTCTGTACACACTTCATTAATGTACAGAAACGTCACAGTGACACTAACTAACCTGTACTAGTACATGTTGACAGGGTTCTTTAACTTTTAGTTTTAGTTATGTCAAATGAAGACCACCCATTTACTGAATAGCTAATTCCAACAAGTGAGATGAGAGAGCAAGGGTGTATGACAGACTTGGGAGGAAAGTCCATAAACAGTGTATTACTGAGTGGACTACCACAGTGACAACTGTGTCTGACACCCTCTCAGGGCCTTTTAAGCCAGGGCAGAGATTATTGGAGATTTTCTGGAGGAGAGAAAAAGCTAGGGAATTTATCTACAGAGTTTTATCATTGCTTCTTAGGGCATTAGCCTCTCAGAATTTCTGTCCTTTATTTCAACATCCAGTTTAGATGTTTTTCCAGTCAGAGAAGCTAAATAATGCCATCAGTGAAAGAGAAAAGGAAGACAACTATTATAAGGGAAGCATCTATGGTGACTTTAGGAAAGTTAAGGATATGATAAGGTCAGGAAACACAGGGAGAGTATCATCTGTAACAACCTTGATGAAAATAGCACTAGAAATGGGAATAGAGTAATTATTGGCTGAAATTATGGAATATATCAGGGTCCAAAACCATGTCTTTGAGGAAGAGATAGTGGGGGAAAGACATGAAAGACGAGAGATAAGGATTCCTGAATACATGAGGAGGGAGACCATGTGATGCAAAGAAGTATATGCTGAAACTGAGAGCAAGAATGGCTTGGGTTTGTTTAGAAGGTATAGATCACAGTGTTTGCTGGCATTGTGGGTACAGCAGGTGGGAAACTGAGACATAAATTGTCTTTAGGTTTGAGGTAGAATACTATTGATACCATGAAGTGCAAAGAGAATATCCTGGGGATATTAAAAGTATTACTACATATATGCTGTGTTTGAGATAACTTTCTGACATTCAGGTAAAGATAGTTGGTAAAACATCAGTATCAATTTGAAGTCAATATAAAAAATCCCAGGCCGGGCGTTGGTGGCGCACGCCTTTAATCCCAGCACTCGGGAGGCAGAGGCAGGTGGATCTCTGTGAGTTCGAGGCCAGCCTGGGCTACCAAGTGAGTTCCAGGAAAAGGCGCAAAGCTACACAGAGAAACCCTGTCTCGAAAAAACCAAACCAAACCAAACCAAAACAAAACAAAACAAATCCCAGAGGACAAATTTAGGAGTTGTCAGTGTACAGATCACATTAGAAACACAAGGCTAAATGAATCAGATAGAAGATATGTGTGAATAAGAGGGGAGAGATTAGGAAGCCTAAGCTCTAGATTATTTCATCCTGTTAAGGTAAAAAAGATGAGGAGAAATATTAAAGGGATCTGCAATGTAAAAGACACAGGGCTATACCCCGTGTTCAATAGGAGAAAGCTTGGTGAAAGGAGGGCTTGATAGACTGTGTTAGTTGTGTAAGAAGATCTGAGATGAATGAGAGCTAGCAGATATTGGTTTGTCATAGAGGGATGCTGGGTTCCACAACATGCAAGCCGACAAGAGTAGATGGAATGGATTCATGCTTGTGTTCAGAACAAAGTTGAATCGAGAGGACTTTTAGTTAGGATGAGAGCATAATCCCTAGAGACAGCTGTGGTCAGCTGTGCAGCAAGTTTGGAAATGAATGAGAGAACAGTATAAAAACTTCCAGGGGGATTTGGATTGAGTGACTTATTCCACTGTTAATTGCCTTGAAATGTTTTTTTTTCATCAACAAGGAACAGAATTTTTTT
>CABHPH010142059.1:38307-55137 GCA_902168325.1 Peromyscus nudipes | reverse complement strand
TGTGTGTGTGTGTGTGTGTGTGTGTGTGTGTGTGTGTTTAGGTATGCATGCCACAGCATACATGTGGATGCCAGAGGACAACTTTCGGAGCTGATGCTCTCCTACCCCGTGGACCCTGAGGATAGAACTCAGGCTGCCATGTCTGGCAGCAGCAAGTGCCTTTACCTGCTAAGCCATCTCACTGGCCTCTACTTTTATTCTTCAGTTATATTTAAAAGACAACGATAAGACTATGGTAAAGCTCGCTCTAAGAAGGCGGAATTTGTGACGTTGGGATCATGAGGTTGGGGTTGCATAGGACAGGGCTGTTGGGGAGTAGGGTTTCTTCCTTGTGTGATTGAGGCTGAGCTGTTGAACGTTAAAAAGAGACTCTTCATGCTACAGAATATTATATGCAATCTTCATGGTAAGCACAAGAAAATAGTTATAGAATACACACAAAAGGGAATGAAAAGAAAATCACACATGTTGCTATAGAAACTCAACATAAAGTAACAAAGGATGGCTTAAAGAAAGAAACAGAGAATGGCAGGACAAACGGAGCACTGTCTGTCCCATTTGCTGTCTTATTCTCATGTTGGGTACTCCTCAAGTTGAGTGAAGTGTGTAAGAGACAGAATGGAAACAAGTCGGTGTGAATGTGATCTTTTACGGATATATTTGGGGACTGTTTCAGGATTCAACAGAAACTATATACACAAAGTGCCTGAGGACTCAATAGTAACATGTTTTAATTTCCAAGAACAACCAGGCTTACACATTGGTATTTTAAGTACCTTAGTGAGCAACTGATTCCACTGTAAGCTGTCTAGTTTACAGCTCATTTTTGTTTCTTGTTTTCTAATGAATTATCTGCCAAGATCCCAGGCTACTTCACATGAGTCCATTATATTTCCATCTTATGTCTTCCAAATTAAATATGTTGAAAAGTCAGTGAAGTAACAGTGGCAGTTCGGGCAGTGCTGTTGAGTGATCCAGGGATCAGTTTCTAAGTGATGCTTGCTAGTGAGCCACGAGAGGTGGTACAGAAAGTGGAGGTTTTCACAGGACCACCAACAAGGAAGGACCCAGAGTTAACCCATCCCAGGTGTTTACTGAGGGACTACGATGTGTGAGGCACCAAATGTCACTACAGGCTAACAGTGAACGGGTCTGAGTTACTAATCATGAATGAGGAAGTTGGAAACATTGAAGCAGATAGATCAAAGATATTGGAAATGAATATAAATGAGATGGGGTGCTTGTAAATGGGGCTGGGGGGTGTTGGAGATACAGATGAAATGGCAATGGCTGACTATGATGCTATGAAATCCAGTCATTCTGGTCTTCCCTACAGGAAGATTTACTTGTTTGTTAATCCCATAAGCTGGTGTATGAACTCACTAACCAGAACTTATGGAGGAAACATGGAACAAGCTAATGCCTTTGTCCCCTCATCACCACTTTCTTCTTTCCCAACCCATCTCATGCTCTCGATATTCTCAACTAGACTTATTGTCTCGGCAATGAAGACGCCCATTTATTTCTGAAGCAGAGGTGCTCTGACCTCTCGGAGAGCAAGACTAGGCTAAAGGTTGGTTTGTGGAGGCAGTCAGGCTGGATCCAAATTCTGCTTCCCTGTTTGTTAGGTACGAGGTTTCAGCAGGTCACTTGAACTCTTGGGTCCCCAGTTTCCTCATCTGGAAAATGGGAACAGCAGAAGATCAAATGTAAAGTAACTGATGTAGAACAGAAGCATGTTCTCCATGACAGAGGGCTGTATTTTCCTTGGCACTGCCATGAAAGTTCTGAGAACAGACGGCAGAGGAGGCATGCTGCCCTTGAATGGTAACCTATGAGTGCATGCTCCTAGGGAACATAACATCTGCAGCTACTCCCCAACTTCATCTTAGCTGAATTGTCTTCGTACAAAGACGGGTGCTGCATCTTGGTCAGGGCTTGTCAACTAGACCCGAGTGGCTCAAAACATCCCATCTGTCTGCTGCTACTGCCGGTACCATTCCTACGTGTCTGTCCGTCTGTGTCTTGGGAAAAGACAGGCCAAGGGGGATTTTCTGTGGAGATACGGGATGCCTCTGCAGGCTGCAGAGACTGCCTCTAACCCTAAAGCCACTCTCAAGAAGGTATCTGACATGAAGGATCTCAGGGAGATTTGTCACTGTCACAGGATGACAGGTGACATGATTTAGATAAATGTGGTAGATGCTCCTGTGCACATTCTGAAAGCCTGTACCCTCTCTAGGCGTGGCTTCCAGACCAGCCTGAGGTGTGATGAGCTGAACAGTTCGACTTCTCACTAACCGAAGGTGAGCACTCAAACCTCCATAAACCTGCCAATTTGAACTTTGTGCTAGATTATGGTTATGGAAGAATAAACATTCATCAAATAATATTACCCATTGTACAAGTGAGTTTTAAGAATAAATTTACCACAATTTCACAGAAAAACAAACAAACCAACCCACTGAAGCTCAGAGAAGTGAGAAAATACCCAGACTAGGTATCAAGCCCTCCGATGTAAGCCTTTCCCACTACATGGTTACCTTAAAGAAGCCATAGGCTCCTCTGTATCTCTGGAGAATCCATGCATCCCTCTTTACCCAGTTAGTGCAAGATAAAGCCACCAGGCTACTCCTATTCCCATGCTCCATCACCATGACCTCTTACCTCCTCCATTTGAGCCCAGTAGTCCAGCACGTCTCCTGCAAAATTAAATTCCTCAGGTGAATCATAGTCATTCCATCTTTGGGTTCCAGCTCCTGATGTAGATACGCTGTGCTGCTGAGAAGAGCTTGGGGAGGAGCTATGGAAGAATTTGAAGATGCCCCATGGGATCTGAAACTTCTTCAGCCACTGCATATTGAGATGGTCCTCTGGTATGAAACACAGAACACTCAAGTCACTGTCTGCCTTGAGAAGAGATGGGTTACATGCCAATCACCCTGCAGGAGCCTTCTCCATATAGTGTTGATGTGTGGTCCTGATCCATTGCTAGAATTACCTCTTGCTTCAGATGGGGATTTCTCTACCCAGTGGGAGGACCACAAGGTGCAAAACGCCAGTGAATGACTGTAACTGATACATTTGCTTGGGACACATTCCTGGAGTTCTCTTGCATCTCCCTCTGATTTGATTCCAGGGTGGTAGCCATATGGCCATCCCGTTTGCAAACTCTGTTCAAACCCGTTTGCAAACCTTGTCAATGGGACAAGATATCTTTACTCTGGAGACCTTTCTTCCCGTCAAGCCCAATCTTGTAGTTTCCATACAAACTGCCATATCTTCATCTAAATCCTATCCCCAAAAGCTGATCATGGGTTAAAAGCTCAATAGTCATCCCTGGGAATTTTAAACACAAGCTAGAGCAATCACAATCTCTCTCAAAATTGTGTGTGTGTGTGTGTGTGTGTGTGTGTGTGTGTGTCTGTCTGTCTGTCTGTCTGTCTGTCTGTCTGTCTGCATATCTTTCAGTGTGTCTGGTATCTAAGAGTAGCTCAGACTGTGTCTTATTGGAACAGCCATAAAGTGAAAAGTTGGGGGAAATTCCTGAGGTTATGATTTCTATCATGTGAAATAAATGAAGCTGATACCCAGAGACATGGAAATGAGGGTAGCAAGAGTCCTGTCCTGCTGCCCTTCTGCTATTATGAGCTTCCCCTGGGTTTTGTGGGCTTCTGTATGGATTCCTACAGCCATACACCCATCCTCAGAGCAAACTGTGCTCATGTCTCAGCTCCTTACTGCTGATACTGTGCAGCTCCAAGATCCTCCCTAGGACAAAGTCCTGGGCAGCAGTTCCCAGCCCATCACAGTCAATAAGAGAATGGAGCTCCACTGAAAATTCTGTGAGATCATGAGTTCAAGGACAGCCTAGATGATAAAACCAATCTTAGCATAGCCTGGGCTACATGGCAAGATTCCCTCTCCAATCTGAAAACAAAACAAAGCAAACCTGAACCCTGTATTTGCAAGATCACATAATTGGAGGTTGAGATGAGATGTTAAAGACTGGATGGAACAGTCTTAACTGAAGACAACAAAATGTTGTTGGCTTCTTGGGTACTGCAGCAACCTTTAGTTCCACTTCGGAAGTGAGTGTGCTACAGGGGCAGATGCTGGGTGTGGGCTCCCAGTGGCTAATCTTTTCTTCAGTGGCTATACTTCTACCTGGATGTCTGCATGATCTCAGGGTCTTCCTTAAATAGCCTCCCCCCTGCAGGCAGAGCAAGCAGTCACTTAATATGTAGCTAAAAGGGCTAGGCACATAGCTCAGGGATAGAACACCTGTCTGTGCATGTGGCCACGGGTCCAGGCTCTAGCACTGCAAAAGAAATAGTCAAATAAACAAATAGTGGCTACCGACTTAAACAAAAGGGTGAGCTTGAATGAGGAAATACAGAACACTTTATCACGAGCTGCCCCCTCCTGAAGTATATGTGGGAGTACTGACCCCAATACTTCTCTCTTTTTTTTTTTTTTTTTTTTGGTTTTTCGAGACAGGGTTTCTCTGTGTAGCTTTGCGCCTTTCCTGGAACTCACTTGGTAGCCCAGGCTGGCCTTGAACTCACAGAGATCCACCTGGCTCTGCCTCCCGAGTGCTGGGATTAAAGGCGTGCGCCACCACCGCCCGGCTACCCCAATACTTCTCAATGTGACTGTAATTGAGTTAAATATGAGGTCATTGGAATACATTATGGTTGGCCTACTTTTTAAAAAAGGAAGCAGGCATTGGTAGTGCACATCCTTAATACCAGAACTTGGGAGGCAGACATAGTTAGATCTTTCTGTGAGTTTGAGGCTGGCCGGGGATACACAGGGAGGCAGTGTTAAAATAAAAATGAAAAGGAAGATCAGCATTCTGACATAAGGTGTAGGCAAATGTTATGTGAACATGAAAACAGTCATCTACAAGTCAAGAAAAGAGGCCTCAAGTATTGATCTTAGACTTCCAATATTCAGAACATTGAGAAAACTTATTTCTGTCAAGTCACTTGGTCTGTGATAATTTTCCATGGCAACCTTCTTGTTCAAACAGAGAAGAAATAATGCTCTCTTACAAACAGTTTGCACTTCTGATTTCATGTTTGTCTGGGAGCTGGTAAACATGGGAGTATGTGGATGAGGACAGCTCTGGGTGGCCGAGAGGCCTTTAGCAATCGGACAGCACAAGTTCAAATTCCAGCACCTCCATTCACCATCTCTGTAACCTGGAGCAATTTACTTAACCTCCCTCTCAAACACAGATGGACCAACAGCACCTATTGACCTAAACAATGCGGTGATGGCCGGCTGACATTCTGCAAGGCCCAGCACAGATGAGTAAGTACTCTATAAGTAGGAGCTCTTGATGGCTAATTCTTTCTCCAGGGGAATGGAATAATTAAGCCTGACCCAAAGAAATAGCATCTTAACCTCTGCAACAGGGTTAGAAGGAAGAAGTGGGGATTGGTGCATGGAATAGATGGTGCAGAGCAACTTTTGCACTGAAATACACAGATACAGTACGCACTACGGTGCATGATACAGCTTTGAGTGTCAACGGTATCTATATATTTCTGTCTGTCCTTCTGAGGTGCACAGCTCTCTCTCTAATAGCCCTGTCTATTTCTGTAACTGTGTATCAATATCTAAAATTGCACCTCTATATATCACTATCTATAGCTCTTTATCTACATAGCAACAATTACATTAACACTATTTTATATAGAGATGAATTTCTATCTATTCAGCATAGTGTTTGTTGACGGACACTAAGTTTTCAACATAATGTTAGATTCTCCCCTTGTTACATTTTCAAAAGCTGGGAAATGGAAACTGGAAAGAGAAAAATCTTTTGTGTCTATAGAATGTCTGAATCATAGAACAAGTTCTCTCTTGTTTTTGAGACACTTATTATCAGGGTTCCCATGTGGTTTTAGATCCTGTCAACTGGAGGAAGGTCAGTCCTCTTAGAGGTTATACTCTGAAGACACTATGAAATGATTTTAAAGTCCAATGTTTTGAAATTTTTAAAGTATATTCTGGAGGCAATTTGGCCATGTGGACTTGAGGGGGGCTGGGGCCAGGATTCTAGGCTTGTGGATGCAGTACCTTGAGAAGTCCCTGGAATCAAATGTGTTCAATAAACCTTTGGGCACAATATGTTACTTAACCAATTGACACATTTGATGTGTTATAGGAAACTCGGTCACAGAGCCAGTATTTGACTTTTGGCTCTGACTTTACCACCTACTAGTTCTGTGGTTTTGGTCTCTTTCATTTGAGGAACATAGGTGATACCTACCACACTGATTTCCATGATTATTAGTGACAATAAACACTTTGCCAGCATTGAACCTGGGACGTACTAAGAATTTAAAAATGTTGAGGCTGAGGTACCTTTCAACTACCAACAATTCTGAATCTTTCTCTGTCTCTGTCTGTCTGTCTGTCTGTCTGTCTGTCTCTCTCTCTCTCTCTCTCTCTCTCTCTCTCTCTCTCTCTCTGTGTGTGTGTGTGTGTGTGCGAGCATGTGCATGTTTACATGCACACACATGTGGAGGTCAGAGGGCAATGTCAAGTGCTTTCCTTGAGAATTCTCCACTTTAGGTTTTAAGACAAGGTCTCTTACTGAACCCGATTTAGCTAGTCTGGTTGGTTGGCAAGTGCCAGGGGTCCTTTTGCCTCTGGTTCTCAGCACTGGGATTATAGGGATGACAGTTTGCTTTCTACTGCTGTGATAAACACCATGACCCAAAGCAGCTTGGAGAGGAAAGAGTTTATTTAGCTTGGATGTCCTGATCATGCTCAGTCGTTGAGGGAAGCCAGGGCAGGGACACAACAGAAGTGGGAAGCATGGAGGAATGTTGCCTGCTGGCTTGTTCTTCATGACTTTCTCAGCTTGGTTTTAGTACCAGGCAAGATGCCCAGGGTGGCACCGCCCACAGTGAGTTGGGTCCTCCTACATCAGTCATTAATTATGAAAATGCCCCCACAGACTTGCTTACTGATCAAGCTGATGGAGGTATTTTCTCAGTGGATGTTCCTTCCTTCTTCCCAGATGGTCTAGCTCACGTCCAGTTGACAGCATAAGGCACATGCCATAGGGCACCTTACCTGGACTTTTATGTTGGTACTGGAGATCCAATTCAGGTCCTCATGGTTGTTCAGCAAGTGCTTTACCAGATTAAAGTCATTCACTTGAAAGAAAGAGAACCAGCCCCCGCACAGTGAAGTTTTCCTTCAGCGACTCCTCCTGTCTCTTATCTACTCATTCCCAAACACATCAGTTCCTTCCTATGAGCCAGCTCATATATGTTTCCAGGTCTTCCTCTCACCAACACACCCATTGTTACATTGTACTTAAAGAAAGGAAATGTCAGAGGAATTAAGTGACTTGACCAAGGTCACATAATTTGTAGGTGGTATTCTCAGAACTAAAAATTGGATTCTCAAGTTTAAGGCTTTTGTGGAATATATAAGTGCACACAGACACACAGACAGCAGGCAGGTGTGTGCACATGTGCGTACATGCACACACACACATACACACACACACACACAGAGGGGGGAGAGGGAGAGAAGGAGAGGAAGGAGGAGAGGGAGGAGGGAGAGGAGGAGGGAGAGGGAGAGAGTTGAGAGAGAGACAGAGAGACAGAGAGAGACAGAGAGAGGCTTTGTCTTTTTGTCTTACCTGGTACTGTGGAGGACACAAGTGGGCCGGATCTACTTAGGAAAGGAGCTTGTAGAGTCTGCTCTCTGTGTGTAGTCCTTCCCAGGACTTGGAACACAGTTGTTGAACTTGGCCCCTGGCTGAGGAGAATGTTTAGCAGACAACTTCAGGAATTGGATGATGCTGTGAGGGGAGGAGACGCTCATCGAGGGCAGAAAGCAGTGCAGCCTTCTAGAAGGGGCAGTCAGCTAAGGGAAAGGATTGTGTAGACACTTCCCAGTGTTTATGGGCTACTCAATGTGGGGACAGGATAGGGAAGGTGGAGTCTTCATAAGTTCTCTGCAGCTAACCTGCACCCTTCTTTTTCATCTATATGACAGCTGAAGGGCCACACAACTTCACAGCTAAAATCTATCGTCTAGAGCCATAGCAATCACATTGGTGTGCTCCTCAGTTCTACTTGCAACACCCATCTCTTCCTGGATGATCCTCTCGCTCCATTCCTCACTTATGAAAATGATAAATTCTAAGGACTTGTTTGAAGGCCAGTGTTAATGAGAAAATTCTTGAGAGGCTTATAACACACAGGGTAGACTCTGTTGGCTGTTTCAGTTGGAATTCTAATTAAGAGAAACAATTTTATGTATGGGCAGAAGGCAGGGACTTTGGAGTTCCAAAGGTTTGGACTTAAGTCCTGGATCTACCACTTGTGAGAAGAAACCCTGCGCAAGCCATTACGTCCTTGAATTGAGGCAGCTTCTCAATTAATGATGTTGGGGAGGTTACTGTAAGGTTAGTTCTGTGAGATCATTGAAAGGATTATGTAACTATGTCTGTAGAGAACCTGACCCAGAAATTTAGATATAGGCTGGAAATTGACGTTGCATTGATTGTTTAATGAAGGTGATCCCACATGGTGCCTGTAGTAGTCCTTTTTTATTACTCCAGTTTGGGGGGTCAGTGTTGGAGAGTGAAGGACCTCCAGGGTTCTGGCCTGGCTTTCTCAGCGCTCTTACCCTCCGAATCTCTGTAGAATCTGGAATAAAAATGCCTTGGCTTAAAATTACCACTGAAGAAGACAGAGCAGAGGGCAAGCCTGACAGGCCATATGCTTCCTAGATGATTAATTTATGATGATTTTTCTTGTTTTTAGCACAAGGTAGGCTTTACATTGGGGGAGAAGGGTAAATAAGAAGCCAGAGTGAGGTGACTGGCCACAGTAAGCTACACATTAAATACCCAAAGTGCCAAAGTGCAAAAGTCACTGAGTGAAGTGGAAGGGGCAGCAGTAGAACCCAAGAGATGCTGCATTCTGGACCCAGCAGGTGTCTACTGAGTGACCACACTAATACATGGCCAAGAGGACAGGTCCTTGGGGCAGGCAGTCTGAATATGAGTCTAACTTTCACTAGTTAGCAGCCTAGAGGCACTGTGCAGGTTTCTGTCCCTCTGCCTCCATGACAAGTGGGTCCAAAGTAGAGAAAGCACAATTCTGAAGATTTTGTGTGTACTCCTCTTCTACCTCAGCCCTGACTGCAGTTAGCCTAATGCTACTGAACTAAAGAGCTAGACAGTGAGTTCTGTAGTGAACACAATCACTTCTGGACTTGGGCATATAAGGGATATTAACTGATCTGCACTCTCTTATGATTCAGCTCTGCTGGAAGCTGCATGGAGGCATGACAGCATAAAGTGACAGAGACACTATCAGTCATTCTTTCTAGATGATATTGTATTAGTGGGATCTCCATCCTGGACCTTTATACAGAACAACTCCCATAAACCTATAAAGAACCATTGATTTACTCATCACAGACACATTCTGAGCATCTCTTAGGTACAGACATGGCTTTGAATATGCTCTCCAGATAGTTTCCTGCCCTGTGTCAGACAGGCAAAAAACAACAAACAAAAACCTCAGGCTTTGTCTTCTACAATGATATATACAACAGTTCATGATCTGTACACAAAGACATAGGAGTTGAAGCCATTCTAGAACATTCCCAGAATCACAGAGGACATTATACAAGGCAGGACAAGACTTGAATGTTATTTTATCTAAGCTAAGTTTTCCTGCTCAATTCTCTCAATAATTTTCTGCTTCGACTATATTTGATGTGCCTCCATTTCCACCAGAATGTCTGCTGTGAGACGGCGTCTTTCATATATGGCAGGCTCACCACACCCAGGAAATCACAAAGGTTGCTTCAACAAGACATGTATAATGATGACATCTGTTGACATGCCAATGTTGGTGGGAGAAATCCTACAAGGTCCTATCCCTAGATAAAGAGCTGTAGAGAATGAAGGGCTGCGGAGAGAGGGAGAATCAGAGAGGAGCCCCTGACAGGTTACTCAGTCCAAGTGGTCATTCCTAAACACACACAGGCACCACTAAATGGGCCTGTGTACATACATCTGCCTGTGTATGTAACAGTAATTAAAGGAGAGGTCATGGATTTGAGGGGGGGGCATGGAGGAGTTAGTGGGGGAGAAGGAAGGGTGGAAATGACATAAATTAAAAAAAAAATAACTTAAGAAACGTGACCCAGTCTCAAGAAAAACAGGACATCAGTGGGTAAAACTGATGACCCAGATTGGGAGTAGTAGATAATAATTTTAGTAAATGCTGTAGAGCTTCTTAAGGACTGGAAGAAAAAGAATGCTAAAGAGAAACAAAAAGAACTTTTAGCAGAGAAATAGAATTTTTAATTGGGAACCATTAACTGAAAAACTCTTGTTACTTTAAATTAAAAATTAATTGACTGGACTTTCTGGCAGACTCAAGATGATCAAAGGAAGTCAGTGAACCTGAAATGAGATCAGAAGAGATGGCCACTCAGAACAATAATAGAGAGAACTTTGAAACTGTGAGTGAAACATCGGTGGACCTTGGAAGCATTAGTTAAGGGCCAGAAGGAAGCAAACAGAAAAGAAATAATGGCTCAAACGATCTCAGATTTTGGTGAAAAATGAATATTTATGGGCTCATAGAATATCAGAAAGAAGTATCAACAGGGGAAATGTAAAGAGAAAACCACCTAGGCATATAACCACATTTATTTTTCATAAAAATAGAGATGATGGCTGGAGAGATGGCCCAGTGTACTACCTCTGAAGAGACCAGATTTGGTTCCTAGGTTGTCAAGTGCCTCTCACTACCTGTAACTCCAGCTCCTGAGGATCTGATGCCCTCTTCTGGCTTCCAAGTGCACCTCCAAAACACACATGGCGAGAGGAAGGGGGAGGAGAAGGGATAAAAGGTGGGGAGGAGTAAGGCAGCTAGGGAGAGGGAAGAGGAGAGCAGGCGAGACAAGACATAAGATGAATAGTTTTAAAAATGAAGAAAGAGTTGTAAAAGCAGAAAGAGGGAAACAACACAAGACAATGAGCATGGGCAGAAGGCTAGGCCTCAGCTGGGTGGTTCATTAGGTAGCCCTCATGTCTCCATGGGTAATCTGCAGACAAAAGCTCTTCTGTGGAAGTCTTGAGGTTTGTGACACCCTGAAGCTCTATGATCTAGAAGGTTGGTTTTAACGAACACGCTTTGACCCAGTGTTAAACCATGGCTCAGGTTCTAGACCTGGAAATTGCATCATCCTCCTGTAGCCTTGGCTGAATCCTTCTGCGGCTTTGGCCCTAATATCAAAAGCTTTGACAAGAGACCAGAAGTGAGTTACACGCATTAGTGCATTCGGCAGGTGTGCCCCATTTGGTCTCAATTGAAGATCCTGAAGCGACACTCTAACTCAGCCCCAGCTCATGCCAGCCATTGTTTGAGATAATTCATTATTGCATACAGATGCAGAGGGAAGTGTGCCCATGCTAGTCCCCAGGGCAGGTTTGTTAAGCTTAGCTCCTCTGTAGCTCCTGAACAGGCCCCAAAGCATGTCTCTACTCTAATAGTAATCCTCCCTGCATAAAACATAGCTAAGACCTGCCTGGATGCAACTCTGGGGGCACACTTACCAACTTCAGTTGCAGAGCAGACTCAAAGGACCCAATTCTCTCCCCCTAAGCTGTGGTCTGACAGCAATTCTGCCAAACTATGGCCAAGCAAATGATATGTCCACTTGCCAACCTCCGTTCCTCAGAGGATCCTGGAATAGCCCTAAATCTCAGCTCCACTTTCTCTCCAGTGAAGGTTAATGGCAGTCTGAACTCTGGGTGCATGTATGCAGAGAAACTGTACAAATATTAAAAGTCCCCCAAGTATGCAACAGGTGGAGATGAAAACCAAAGGTGGCATGGCAGACTTCATGCGGCTCAGCTCTGCTGGATCTTTGTCAAGCAGCTGTGCTGGCTTTATGACCTCTGCCGTTCCCATCAGACATGGCTGTGCCCTTTACCACGAAATGAAATATAAACATTTTTCAGAGACAATCTTATAGGCAGAAATTTTAAAGTATGAAACTATAATTTGATTTATGCAGAAATTAATTTATGAACCGAGAGTTAGAATTTACACATAATTTGAAAAATGATGTAGTCAACTACTATCAATAAACCATCATGGTGCTATGAATTTTACTGTATTGACAATAAAATTATGGTTCGTGGTTTTTATAACTTAAAGGCATTGCAGAGAATAACACACGCTAGAGTAATGAAGAAAAGACTCCATGAATGCTTTCGTGTCTCTATTCAATAGAGTAATGAAGTCCTAGCCAAAACCAGGCAGGGAAACATACAGGTCCCCAAAGCAGAGGCCAGGTAAATGAATACTGGCGATGGCAGGGTTTCAATAGAAAATTATGGAGACTCACCCACCATGGTTCTAGAACTAATAATTTCATGAATCTACAGAGTACAAACTTAAACTACAGTGGTATTTATATGCACTATCAACAAAATTATATAAATAAAGCAAAGGGAAAAAGGAGGAAAAAAGAATATAACACCATTCATAGTAGCTTAAGAATAAAGTAAAATGCTTGAAAATCAATTTAACTACAGAGGTAGCAGACCCATGTATGTACATAGTAAAATATTGATGGAGTAAATGGAAGAAGAAGATACAGATAAATAAAAATATATACTGGGTTCATGAATCCAAAAATTATTGTTAAAGAATGGGAGATGGGTTGGGGGTAATGCTGGGGGGCGGGAAGAGGGAGGACAGGGGAATCTGTGGTTGGTATGTAAAATGAATAGAAAATTTCTTAATAATAAAAAAGAAAAAAGTTTTCATAGTATATACAGTGATCTGAAGATTCAATACAATACTTATCAAAACTCTAACCAACTCATGTGACCCTGACTAGCTGAAGCAACTTTGAGCAAAAATAGCAAAGCCAAAAGCATTGTAGTACCTGACTTCAAAATACACAGCAGAACTTTAGTGATCAAGCAGACATGATCCTGACTTGAAAATCGATGCATATGGGAGTGGAACAGACTGGAGACCCTAGAAATAAACCCACATATTTGCAGTCAGTTTATTTTAGCCCAACTGACACACTCAAGGAAAGAGAACAGATCTGAAGTGTCTCAACACACACATACACACACACACACACACACACACACACACACACACACAGAGAGAGAGAGAGAAACTATGTATAGCTATTTATATGCTAATTAGCTTGATTGTGGTAGTCCACGATGTATATCTCTATTAAAATATCCTGTATATACCCTGCATATATATATACAATATATCAATTTATCAGTTATACTTCAATAACACTGAAAAGCTTCAAACTAAAACTAAATAAAAACTAAACCCAAACCCCTCAAAGGCTTACAAATGTAGCATGGCCATGGTTGCAAATTCTGGGTTTTGTATTACATTTTTCCCTGTCTCTGGTTGCTCTTCTAGTCCTCATGTCCTGCTTTAAGCGTGCTATACCTAAAAGACACAGGCTAAGAGACTTAAAGCACAGGTGTATTGTCTCCCAGCTCTCAAGTTCAGCCACGCCCAGCCGTGTGGGCGTGAGGGATTCCTCCCGAAGCTGTGAGGCCAGGCTCAGTCCCAGGCCCCTCTCATTCGTGGATGGATGGCCATTTCCATGTCCACAGGGTGTTTCCTTGTGTCTGCCTGTATCTGTGTTCAGATTTCTCTTCTTGGTTGAGACATCACTCACACGGAATAAAAGATGTCCTCTTTTCTGTAGGCCGGTATAAGCACATCAGGGAATGGAGCCCATTTCTGTGTTTCTCAGTGACCCATCATAGCACCAGTGGCCTCCTCAGAAACCCCCAAAGGTTAGGAATGGTGGTAGAATTGGTTTTGAGTGTCAGAAAGAAGAAACCGGCTTGTTAAGATGTGAGACAAGTCGCTATCATAAACATTCCCCATCTCATTGCCTGAAACCCAGAAAGCTACCAGTGCTTATTAATTCTCCCTTAATTTTCTATTTTCTGTTCTTTCTGGCACCTCTAACAACTCCAGTTTAAATTCCATGGGGGAAAAGGAACTTTATTTTATATAAAATTTTGGATTTATTATTAGTGTACTTCCCCCCTCGTGCAGGTGTGTGCCACTACTTGCTCATGGGTGTGGTGGTCAGAGGACAACTCTCCAGGCTGGGCTTTCGCTTTCTACCTCCTTCTGGCCGGGTCTTTCTTTGTTTCTGCCAAACAGTATACCCTAGGCTAGCTGGCTGGTAAGCTTCAGGGCTATCCTCCTGACTGTTTCTGTCTTGTAACAGGAGTGTTGGGATTACAGATGCGCACCCCAGCCAGCTTTTATGTGGATTCTGGGGATCACCACCAGCCTTATTTGTTAAACAGTACCCTCAAGGCACAGGACAATATCAAGAACCAAAACCCACGTATTGGCAGCTGAATAAACCAAAGTGTGGCCTTGAGCGCCGCCTGGTGGCCAGATTAGCTGTTAACCAACGCCTTTGAGCCTACTGTCCCTTTCCTTGGTCCGCCTGCCTGAGAACCTACCTGGTAACACGGGTAAGGCTGTCAATCCACACACACTCCTGCCCTGGACAGCTGAAATCTTTGTGTGATGAAGGAAGAAATGGAGAACTTGGAAGTCAGTAGGCTTACGAAAAAGACTGCAGCATTGAGGGAAAGACCGATTTCTAGAAAATTCTGCCTTCATGCTATTTACTGTCGCTGTTCCCAGGCTGACCCTGGAGCGTCCCAGAACTAGCTTGTCAATCAATGCACGGGATTTCCCAGGACCCTGTTCCACCCAGTCTGCCAGAGAATAAAGAATGAACTCTCTTGGAGGCCAGGGGGAGCTCCAGTAAGGAGCTCACGGGTAGCGTGTCCCACTAAGGAGGAAGAAGACCAACTCTGCCTCCCACCAACTGGACCCCTCCAGATTCACTTTCCTCTTGACAATGTCAGAAAGAGACACCAAACACTGACATATTAGTTTTAGGTGACAGTGGGTAATGGCTTATGATAAGTCTGTTTTGCACCCTGATACGCCTCTCCGCCAACGCAGCAATCCAAAGCAGACTGAATCAGGAAAAGCCCAGGTTTAATGGGTAGTATTCCCTGGTGATTCCCTGGCCCCTCAGAGAGGAGACTGGAATGAGAGACTGGAAGAACCACGTGTCTGTTTTCTTGGATGCAGCTTATATACCCTATGGGAGTGGTCTTGAGCCTCTCTCAGGGAGGAGCTGTGTTTGGCAGGCTTTGAAGGGGCAGGTTTAGGGAAAGAGATAGGGGAGAGGAGTTGAGATAAATCTTCCACCAGACTCCTTCCAAACAGCTTAAAATATTATGCTAGCATCTGGAACATTCCTCAGTATTATATATTCGCAAAGGTAAATGAATGATAAAACAACCACACTGATTTGAGAGCTGTGCATTGTGCCCTCTGGGAGTTCTTCCATGGTGCAGATTTTAGGGGTCACACTCTCATATCCGTTTCACTGCTCAGCTTGCTGAAAGATCTGGCCCTGTCAAGTCAACAGTGGGTAGGGCCCTTCTCCACCTACAGCCCCAGAGCGCTCAGCTTTCCTTATTTTAGGAACTTCTTCATCAGTACCCAGGTCTTGTATGGAGTTAGAACATGGAAAGAGTTGGTAGGATGTGAACAAAAAGACCAGATTCCAACAAAAGGCTGGACCTTAGTGTCTGCAAAACTTTCTCCTGCCCATAGCTCCCATGGCTTCCCCTCCAGCTCCCCTCTGCAGCAGACAGGCTCTTGTAGTGGGCTGAGCAAAGGAAGCCAAAAATGAAGCAGGCGGTCATTTTCTGACCATGGTGCAGGCCACCTGTAGGCCCAACCGGGCCTGACTACCCCTGGATGGGTGAGGGACTTCATGCTCTTCCTCACCTTGCCCCTGCACATGCATCTCACACACGTTTACTCTCTCCCACTTGCTTACCGAAACCCCGCACAGGACCGTATCACTTGTTTTTCACAGATGAGGAAACTGAGGATCTGATTGGCAGTGTATTCTTCGTGGTAAAAGAACTGGACGCTCAGTACCTCCAGCTCTGAAAGTGAGTGACTTTCCCAGAGGGCTCCATCTGCTTCCTTTTAGATAAGGTGACACCACATGCCCTGCCCATATGGGAATTTTTGGCTTCAACTTTCCGAGATTAATGATCTTGATATTTGACCCTGATAGTTCTTAAACTTTGGCTCAGATGGCTCACCTTTGTTTTACTTCTTGGTGTAATCGTTCTACACTATTTACTTACAGTGTTACAGTTGGGGAGCAGGGCTTGGTACATGGTGTATGTGTGTGTGTGTGTAGGGTGCTTAACATTTTTAAAATGGAAGGCAATATTAATTCAACATGAAACCTTTCTCAACTCCAACTTTAAAACAAGTTTTAAGTGCCACAAACAAATGAAACTAAATACTGTGAAAACACAAGTTGTTAGCATTGGTAAATCCTATTAGGCCATAGTTTGCTGCTAAGTATTTGAGACTAGTTTTGCTAAGAGGGAGATCATATTTTCACTAGCTATTTGTTGCTATGGTAACGCTGCACGAACAGACAACTTGGGAGCAGAAATCTGCAATCTTCTCTGGGGTGGAGAGGGCATTGATAATTGCTGAATAAGAGTAGACTCTATCAGAGATGATCAGGAAACCTAAAGACAGCAAAGTGGAGAATTCTGACAGACTGGAGGAAGACGATATTGGTCCACTTAACTCTTACCCTAGTGCTGGGCTCACAGCAATTCTTCTTCTTCTTCTTCTTCTTCTTCTTCTTCTTCTTCTTCTTCTTCTTCTTCTTCTTCTTGTC
>CABHPH010142059.1:7658-38207 GCA_902168325.1 Peromyscus nudipes | reverse complement strand
CTCACAGAGATCCACCTGCTTCTGCCTCCAGAGTGCTGGGATTAAAGGCATGCGCCACCACTTCCTGGCACTCACATCGATTTTAAACAGGCTTATATAACAATGGATGGGAGTGGGTAGCTGGGGAGGGGACTGACTGTTGGGTAGAATACATGAGAGTTTGCCGCTTGGCTCAAGCCCCTCCTTCTTTCATAGGTTATGGCCCTGAATCTTTAGCTTTCCGCTCACTCTTCTCATTCGGATCTATTGAAAGTGTAGACGGCATTAGCTACTTCTATCCTTTCATGTGTCGTGGCTCAGCCAACAGCTCTCCGTGTTCTGATCCATGGGCTCCACTGAATGTTGCTGGGAGGAGGGAGACAAGTACTCACAGGGTCTGCCGCCAAATGTAATGGGCCCCCTTCAGTTCTTGCTGTGGCTATTCTCAGTGGTGCTGGCCGATTGTGTTAGGATTGTTCCCTTCCCTCTTTCTGATACTGAACTGGCCTTCTTTCTCCTTTGTGTTCATGGGATCTCCTTCCTCTTCATAACCCTTAAGGATTATGTATCATCAAGAACCTGCCCTCGGTAACCTGCTGCTCCTCTATTCCATATGCACTCTTCACCCATGTCAACAACCTCCTGGGTTGTTAACCTACACCACATTCAAAGTCCTGATTTCTCTCTGAGCTCAAACTTAAGTTTCTGACTAATTACCCAGTGTCATATATTGATATTCAATATACTAGATTCAATATTAATATTAATAATATTAGTATTTAGCAGCTAATACTGTTAACCTGGATGAGCATGGCCACTGAGTGAAACAATATTCCTACCTCTAATCCCACCCTTGTCAGTGAGTGTTGAAACCATAGACCCTAGTTTGTCAGGTTAAAATCCCAGAAGTCATCCTTCAGTGTCCCCCTCCCTCCAACACTATCTCCCTTCTTTAGTCATTAATTCACCAAATCCCACGAGAGGTTACTCTAAGCACTTCCCAATTTCCTTTTACACATTTTCTTCTGGCACATTTTCCACTCAGCCGCCAGGGTAATCATTTAAAAAACGCACAGCTGACTTTGTTTTTGCTCTGCATTAACTACTTTAATGGCATTGCTCTTTAGAACAAGTCCAAATTCCTTAGCATGTGATGCAATGACCTCCTCTGTCACCATACAAATTGGCCATGGTTCTTAGGCCATGTAGTCTCTAATGAGGTGATTTCCTCCTTCTCTGGGGGATCTTGTGCGTTAGTTCTCTCAACATGTTCTGGGAGCAAACCCATGGGCAAAATACTGAGCATGGGTACTGGCTGTCCTATGAGTCCCTCATGTTGAAAGCTTGAGGAATGTACTCTTGAGAGGAGGTGGGACCTAGAGGGGGCCGCCTATTGGGGCATCTTTGGTCACTGGGGACATACTCACAGTAGGGGTATGAGGTTCCGACCCTTCCTCATTCCCTTTCTTCTGGCTTGTGAGGTGAGACATTTTGCTCTGTAATATATGCTTGCCATGAGGTAGAGACTCTGCCTCATCCCTGACTGAAACAGTGAGTCCAGTCCACCATGGGCTGAAAACTCTGAAACTGTATTGTAGCTGGAGTTTTCTCCAGTCCTGCCTGGCCCATGGTCAGGACAAATCTCTCTCACCGCCAGTCCCGCAGTCACTCAGAGCCAACCGAGTAAACACACAGAGACTTATATTGCTTACAAACTGTATGGCCACAGCAGGCTCCTTGTTATCCAGTTCTTCTATCTTAAATTAACCCATTTCTATTAGTCTATAAGTTGCCATGTGGCTCGTGGCTTACCGCTATCTTAACATCTTCTGCAGCGTCTCTCTGCCTCAGCCTTCCACTTCCCAGAATTCTCCTCTCTGCCTGTCCCGCCTATACTTCCTGCTTGGTTACTGGCCAATCAGCATTTTATTTATATGGAGTGATATTCACAGCACTGTATGTCCAAGCCAAGCTTTTCTCTTTATAAGTTGATTAATTCAGAATCTTTGTTGTAGGAAAGAAACTAAATGCACCTTTAATCACACTTATGGGGCGGGAAACATCACACCATCAAAACATATACAATTGCTTTACACCTGAAGCTCCTCAAGAGCCAAAGATGGGGCTTGCCAATCATTACTGGTTGACACCAAGCATTCCTGGGGGGAAAACAAAGGTTTTTTTTTTTTAACTAATTTTAAAAAGATTTATTTGTTCTATTTTATGTGCATGAATGTTTTGCCTGCATGAATGTCTGTGCACCATATACACACTTGATACCTGACAAGGTCAGAAGAAAGCATCAAATGAAGGAATTCGAGTTACCATTGGTTGTGAGCATACCAACAGGAAGATTTTTGCAGATGTGAATTTGTCCAGCATCTTGGGGAGTTGTTAGAATGCTGCATGCTTCCTCCACAGTAGAGTTTATTGCCTCTTCTACCCAGAGGAGGAAGCCCCAACCTTTGCATGTGGGGGGAACACGAGAGCACATTATCACCCTGAAGGTCAGGGCTGCTTGTGCAGGTGGTTTCATCTTCTGCCTGCTGGTTATATTGTCCCTTGCAGTAACATCAGGAGAGAGACATAGATGGCTGCTAAAATAACATGCTCCAAGCACAGACATTTGGCAGTGGGGACCAGGCTCCTGGCTCCGCTTTCCCATAGCCTCTGTGACCTTTCTTAGCAGTTGTTTACATTGCTGCTCTCACGGTCTGCTTGCAGATCTGCACTCTTACTTTACTAAACACATCATTAATGGAAAAGCAAATCACAGCCTTGATCTGTGTTGCTATCAAAGTGCAAATGTAAAAGTATACTGAATGATGGAATATCTCAGAGAAAAATTGAGATAAAGCAATCACTTGACAAAATCAGGAGATGTTCCTTATATAACTTAGGCCAGGACATCATAATCAAGAGATTGTAACTCGGTCATAATAAACCATACTAAGTTAAGACATTAAAGCTAACCTTTCTCTCATCTCTCCACTCTCTCCTTGACATTCCCTCTGTCGGCTCCAGCTCTCTGAACTCTCGAATCTTAGAAGATGTCACTACCTCAGTAATATAAGCTGGCTGTGCACCCCCCGAGACTGTATTGTTGATGAGCAGAGTAAGGCTCCTCTAAGCACAGAATTAGAAATTATTGACTCAGAACATGGCTGTGCTGGGAAAGGATTATGGTTTTATAACGTACCTTTAAATTATTTGACTCCCATGAAGAGGTAGAATTTCTGTGCCTTCTTCTAGAATCTGGGACAATATCAGTGACTGACTGCTTATGTGGCCTTTGAGGGTAGGTCTTAAAAGGTGATTTAATCTTGTGTAGGTGTGCATGTGGAGGCCAGAAGAGAACTTCTACCATTGTTCCTCAGATGCTGACCACCATTTTAAAGGGAGACAAGGCATCACAGTGGCCAGGGACTTGTCAAGTAAGTTAGGCTGGCTGGCCCAGAGATCTGCCTATCTCTGTCTCTTCTAGTGCTAGGATTATTAGCATGCCAAGTGCTTATTTTATGAGGTGTCTGGGAATTGAACTCAGGCACTCATACTTGCAATTCATCAATTGAGCAACAATCCTACCATAATTTTATCTTTATTACCTATGTAGGTGTGACAAGGGATACTACCACACTGTGAGGAAATTCTGGCCACATACAAGGCCTCCCTTTGTTATTCCAGCCCACTCAGGTTCCACGTGAGTGAAGGTCCTAGATGACTGGACATGATATTGGACAACTTAAATACTGGACACTTATTTTTCACAATTCTGGAGTCTACGAAGTTCAAGATGAAGGGGGTGACTGATTTGGTTCCCTGTCAAGGCTCTAGTGCTGTGCAGACATCTCGCTGTGTCCTCACAAGATTAGGAGAGAGTGATCTCTTCCCCCACTCCTTTTCTTATAAAGCTACTAATCCTACCACGAGGGATCCACCTTCATGACCTCCTTTTATCCAGGATAAGAAGATCCAGTACACATATAGCCAACATATGAACCAGAGCGGCGGTGGGGGGGGGGGGCAACATAATCCCATCCATCAAATTCTTTCAACTCCCAAGTCCTTCAACCAAAGGTCCTAGATGTAGTGGAGCACTGCCATTAAAAAAATCCACTATTTCCATTCTTCTTTCAAATTCCTAGTCCGTAGAATTTATAAGCATAATGAGATGGTTGTTTTAAACTGCACTATTTGAGGTTGATTTATTATGTGCAATTATGATAGATTGTGTGCTTGTGCATGTTGGTGGTGATGGTGGTTGGTGTACCTGCTTTTGAAAAGGTGCTGTCAGGGTATCACAAGCAGGGAACAACAACAACAACAACAACAACAACAACAACAAAAAGAACAGAGGATCAGGAGGCCAAGTTCCATCATGTGCTGAAAAAGACAAGAGCTGGTGACTTCTTCACAGTCATTGTACACTGGCCCCTGTTAAAGGTACAAGCTACTAGGAATACTTCATCTAAGCCACACGAAGGAAGGATGGAGTGAAGGGAGTCAGAGTCTATACTGAGGGACAGCACGGATTCCTCTTAAAAGAAAAGGGCTTCCATGATGCACAACACCCAAGGCAGGGCTCATGGATTGGACACTGGAATGGAATGCAGTAAAAATCATGTTCAAGAGTTTTAGTAGGAGAGCCAACACAGAAAGTAAAGGAGTAGCATGCGCTTGTAACCCCAGTGCTAGGGAGGTGGAGACAGGAGACCCTGGGACTCACTGGCCAGCTAGTCTAGCTGAACTAGTAATCTCTAGGCCAATGACAAATTCTTACTCAAAGGAGATGGATGGTGTTCCTGAGAGTGACAATCAAGATTTTCCTTTGGTGCTCACATACATGAACACTCATGTACATGCACACACACACACACACACACACACACACACACACACACACACACACTTCCTAAACACATATGAACATGCATCCATACATACAATCATTCTCACTATGGGATAATGATAGTAGGCCATGGTTAAGAAGGACCAGTTAGGATCAGCAGAAAAGCAGTGTGGGACACAGAAAACTATTATTTAGATCAGATAATGTCACTCAACTAAAAACCACCCAGTGCCCTCCACTATGAGAGAGCTTTGGCTGGACAGAGATTTTTCTCTGGCCAGAGTTTTCATTAGATAAAGTAAGTCCTTAGTGTGACCATTTAAGATATATGCCTTCAATCACAATTTAATATGAATAATTAGCAGAGAGCAAATGCATCAAGAAAAGGCTTTAGAGAGAAGAGGGAGAGCAGAGGCATTGAAGAACGTCTAAATACAGTGCAGGCTTTTCAAGAGCAGGGCAATTTATGTCTAAAAAGGCAGCTAAACTTGGACATTGTCTAATGTCATCCTTTATTCTTTTTAGTTTTTATTACTTTTACTTTATTTATTTGTGTGTGTCTGTGTGTATGAGTGTGGGTGCTTATCCTCTGTGGGTTCTCCAGTCCATCCATAAACTTGCAAAACCCCTCCTTTCTGTCTTGCCCAAATCACAGTTTTGATTTTGAAATGATTTTAATAGTGATTCTAGGAAGTGTAGAAACAAGAAGAAATGTGAGCCACAGGGAGTGGCATGTTTTGATGTGCAGAAGTTGAGCCTGCAGATGCAACACATATGAATGAAGATGACCTGTGACATCCTAGGACAGTGCCTTGTGCACGACAAATGCTCTGTGGTATTTGCTCCCCCTTTGGATATGATGTCCCTAAGAATTGAAGCAACTTGGGGAAGACTTTAGTGTCCTGCCCACATTCTCCTCTTTTCCTAATTTCTCTCCAGTTCCTTCTCTTCTCTTTACTCCCCTCTTCATTCTACTTCCTCCTTCCTCCCTTCCTGCCCACTTTTATTTGTAATTCTTTTCCTTGCTATTTTATTAGACATTTTCTCACTTCTTTCTGCAAATCTCTTATTCCCTCTTTCTTCTTTTAGTATCCAACATGTCATTGTTCTGTTTTAATAACCAAGCAAAGACAGAAATCACATACATGCCTCTGCATGAGTAATCTTATGTCTCCATAGGAAGACTGAGAAGTCACAGGAAAGGAATGGGGAAGACAGAAGCCCAGGGAGGGCCTTGGGAATTTCACTGGGCCTGGGCTTGTCCTGATGTTTTCCATTCCTTGGCTCGAAGTTTTTTCCGATCAATTTTCCCCGTGATGGTCTTGGGCAGGTCCAAGACAAACTCCACCTGTTACGAAAAATCAGATCAATGTGGGTCATGGGTGACTATGGTACACTGATTTTTGTTTTTTAGAGGAGATGCTGTGAGCACTAGCTCTTAAGGCTGGAGGGTCCAGGTACATGAGGATGGAGGATGGAGATGTTCTAAGTTGGCTCTGTTTGCCATAAGAAGCCTTGGAAGGTCTCTTGAAACCAGGGTAGGAAGAAGATGGCTAGAACAGAGAAGGGAGGTGTAGAGCGCTAGTTTTTATATGTAGTTTTGAAGAGAGGAGAAGCAGCAAGATGAACATGGCATGGCCCAAAGGCAGACACTTAAACTTCCACATCAAACTCTGTATTTTTTTAAGCTAACTTTCTATTTCTTTCAATTAATTTATTTATTTTATTAAGGATTCCTTAATAAATCCTTATTTATCTTATCCCTAGTTATCTTGTCCCTAGTCCCTTCCTCTACTGGTCTGCTTCTTGACTGCCAATGAGGTGAACGGCTTCCCTGTGCTGTGCCCTTTCACCAGACATTTCATCCTTGCCACACACCTAAAACTAATGGAACCCGCTGACCAGGGACCACAACTTCTGAAACCATGAACCAAAACTACCTACTTCCTCCTTTAAGTGTTACTCAGGCACGTTGTCACAGGGATGAGATGCTGAGCAGTTACGGTCTCCCTACCACGGCAGAGCGTTTGTCTTAGTGCCCAGAGTGAAAATCCTTTCATTCTGTCATTTCTGGGAGGAGCGTTTCCATCTTCTTAGGAGAACCCCCTATTCCTCACTTAGATCACATTTTGGGTGTAGAGAAGAACCCTCTCCTACCCTTCCTCTGCTTTCTGCAAGGATGACCACACAACTCAGAACTGACCAATCAGGATATCCCACTGTCCTGGTTACATAGAATGGTTTAATTATGGGTACCTAAATTAGTCCAACAAGAAGCAACTCCAAGACCTTCATTGGTCTGTGGGGGACATGCATGCAGTTTCTCTACTGCAGTTTGCCAAGCTGCTAAGAATGTATACTTGGACAGGATGACACCTCAGAGAGAGAGAGAACATTTCAATAAATGAGGCCAATACAGAAGGAGAGTGAAGAAATTAAATTGAAATCTCTGAGCACATCATACATATGCCTGGGACTAACCATGAAGAAGATTGTGCCCACTCATGGACTTGTCAATTATACAAGCAACAAATTTTAAGTTATATTTCTGTCCTTGCAACAGAAAGCTGTATGGTTCCGAATAGTTTTGCAAAGCCCCACTATACAGTGACCTTCCATAAAAGCATTTGGCTTTTAATTCAGAGTGAGTCAAAGGCTGTGGCCACTTCTCATGCACTAAGATAGTTGTTGTGTTGTTTCGGGAGAGTTTTTGGTCACTGTAGGGAGGACATTTAAATCGGAGGCCTTGTTCTTGTGCCAAAGAAGAGAACTATAACAGGTGTTCTGTAAGCACAGGGGACAGGGGGTGGTAAAGGCCTTACCTTTCTGGGGTACTTGTATGGTGCTGTCACTGACCTCACATGCTGCTGCAGCAACTTGGTGAGATGGTCTGGGTCATGGGACAGGAACTCAGGGGCAAGGACCACGAATGCCTTTACCACCTACAGCAAGGATGAGACCCAAGAGGGATCAGAATACTTACTCATCTCTTGGGATGAAGCAAAATCAGTATCAAGATGGCCATCACAGCCACAGCTAAATGCCTGCATCCATCCAAATGTCTGGGCCAAAGGAAAGGAAAACATGGGAAGCGGGTAAGAACAGCCAACATTCCAACTTGTTCTCAAGTGACTTATTTTTTTTGAGTGGGAAGTGAGGCTAAGAGACCCCAGGTTCACCTAATACCCCAATGATAGTAAAGGCTGCTGAGGGGAAGTAGATGCAGAGAGGAGAGATAGGAAAACAAAGAACAGGGACTCTAAATGGTTTGCTTAACCTCTTTAAACATCAGTTTATCCATCTGTAGGATGGGATAAAAATTTCACATTTAATTGATGGGAAGTAAAATAAAACCATCCACAACTCAAAGCTCAGTGGAAGGTCCTCTTTTGCTCCCCCAGTGGCTCTCATTATTTCACACGTCATGTGGCCCATATCTGCCAGACATAGGACATCACCAAGCTTGTGCGGTGCAGAAGTGCACTGGGTCACTGATCCACCTTAAGCCCTCTCCACACACACACACACACACACACACACACACACACACACACGCACACACACATACACACACACACACACACAGAGAGAGAGAGAGAGAGAGAGAGAGAGAGAGAGAGAGAGAGAGAGAGAGAGAGAGAGCTCTGTGCAGTCCTGTCACCCTGATGTTTTAGGGTCCTCCTCCTTAGTTATGCCGTAGTTCAAGGGCTGCATCTTCTAGACCAAGTCCTCCCTCTTTGACTCTGGTCAAGAACAGATCCTTCCTTACAGGTGCTGGTGTGCTAGGGTGCTAAGTCTTGTCCCCAGCACTTTGCAAATATATAGCACATTTAATGCTCATAGCAATCCCTCATCTCACAAATGTGGAAACTGAGGAAAATAGTGGTTCAGCAGCATGGTGGAGGTCATACAGCTGATTGGCAGTACGGTCAATATTTGAACCCAAGCTGTCTAGCCTGTGAATCTGTGTTCTTAACCTCCTTACAACACTGTCCCTGCATTTCACAACTACATGTCACCTCTCCTCTGGTAGAGTCTGGGCTGCTGACCACAGCTGTCTCAACCACGGCAGGGTGCTCCATCAATGCATTCTCTACCTCTGATGGTCCAATCCGGTACCTGCAAAAGTATGTCCTTCAGAGAAGGCAGGGCACCCAACCTCTAGGACTGAGAACAAGGAAGAACAAAACCCCAGAACACCCTTCCTGGTCCAGAAACAATGCTCACCCGCTGGAATTAATGATATCGTCTGTCCGCCCCAAGAAGTGGAAATATCCTTCTGAATCCTTGATTCCCCGGTCTCCCAGAAGCCAAAAGTCTCCTCGAATATTGGCCTCTGTCTTCTTGGGATTTTCCTAGTGAGCACAGAAACAGAGAGCTACTATGTCTGCAAAATCTAAGACCCCTGTCCGAAGACTTCTATGAACAGTTCCTTCAGTTTACCGCTTGAGCAGCTGCACATTGTATGGTGGACCTGTCACAAATCTACCGACTTTGGATTCCCCAGCCAACCTGGATAGTCTCCATTCATTTCAGTCATTCCACTGAAGGTCTCTCACCTACTACCCTGAATCTAGTCTTATAGATAATATTGACATATTCACTGATTCATTTATGGTCTAGGGTGTTTCCCCCTGCATATTCCATCTTTCCTTCAGCAGACAATTTAACGTCTGTTCACACCACAATACCACCTAAGGTTATTGAGTCCATTTGGTATCTCCACCCCCATCCCCAACTCTTCCATTATACTTGAAAGGTCTAGAGACTGGCCAGCAGGATTCCAAAGTCTCAGCCAGGTTCACACTTCTGCCATGGCTGGACCCTTCTATTTAGCTGAGCCACTAACATATGAGCAGTGAGTAGGCTTGAGGGCTAGTGTTTTCTGGCCATTTTTCTGGTACTCTGGAATGGGAGCACGGGTTTTAAGTTGATGTCCAGTTAGGAGGTTAGAATTCTTCACCCAGCTCCATCATTGGGAATGTCAAGGGAAGTTCAAGGGGCTTGTCTGAAGCCAATCTGCTCTTCTAGGTTGTAGAACTGAGGCAAGGAGCCACATTTCTTGACCACAGATTTCTTGTAGTCACCATGCAGCTTCTGCTGCCATTCCCACCATGACCTTAAATACATCTGCCGATGCCACTGCATCTATTTCAAGTGTGTTAGATGGGGACACCCACGCTCTAGTCCCTTGCTAGAATGTGAGGACCCACGGGGAAAGTGTGCTGGCAGTGTTTGGAGAAGAGTGCAATGTAGCTGTGTCCTGGTTGCAGAGCCTCAGTTTCCTCTGTGGAGGTGATAATTTGGACCCGTCAGGGTTTCTTTATTTATTACACTTGTATATGGTACAGTTCTAGGTGCTTCATAAATACCATTGCCTTTACATTGCTAATGCGATACAACTTGATACCCAACTCACCAATGAGGATGTGAGACAGGGGGATGGATAACTTGCTCCCGATCATCCAGCAAATACTGGAATAGCATTTGAATTTAAGCAGGCTGGCTCTAAAAATTTTACATGGTGTCTAAGAGCATATCTTAAGGTATATCAGGAGGTTTAGGAGCACTTGCTCAATAAACCAGTGGTTCTCAACCTTCCTAATGCTGGGACCCTCTAGTACAGTTCTTCATGTTGTGGTGACCCCCAACCATAACATTATTTTCATTGCTACTTCATAGCTGTAATTTTGCTACTGTTATAAATCGTAACATAAATAACTGTGGTTACTGATGGTCTTAGATGACTTCTGTGAAAGGGTCATTTGACCTCAAAAGGGGTCATGATCCATAGGTTGAGACCTGCTACAATAAATGATAGGAAGAGCATTATCATTGGACTTGCCCATTTATTATCTTGGGCACAAGCATTTCGCCACATATCTAGAAGTTGTGTGTTTGAGGTTCCCTCTTAGCACTTCCCAACAGTTTGATTTGACTGAGTTTATAATCTCTGGCTTCACCATCATGACATGGAAAGAGAGCTGGCCCTACTCAGGTATTATCTGTGAGTGCCTTCCAGCGGTCTGAACCCTGGATGCTGTCAGCACTCTCCATGGAGTATCCAGCATGGCTCTAAAGCTCCACAATGCCATAGAGCCTGGGTCCATGCTTTGTGGAGAGAGCAGGGGGAATGCTCAGAGGCAATAAGAATACTAGCACATTATAGAAGGTTTTGTTGTTACAAAGGCTTGTGGGGAAAGGTGAGTTTTTAGTGATTTCTTAGTAAATGGCTAAGATTGGCAAGAGTAAATGGCCTGGCATCTCTCTTCATAAAGTGCCCATTCCTTTTTGTTCTAATTTAATATTATTTCTGGCTTACACAGAATTAGATATCATTGTGGAAAATTTGAACTTGAACCCAGATAACCTGCGAATCTCGCCAATACTTCTTGGTGGTCTTTATAACATTAGGCATCCCTCAACCTATTTGGTTTCTCTCGTTCTGACAGGGAACAGAGGGAGAGCATAGGTCCTCACCAAGTATCCGGAGAAGATGCCTACAGGCCGGATGGGCTTCACCCTGATGGCTATGTCTCCTTCCTTGCCAGGGGGCAGGACATTTCCATGTTCATCTATGATCTGAAGGAAGAGGAAGACTGGATGGATGACCCACAGGAAAGGAGCTGCACAAACAGTGGTGTGATGGCAGAGCTGGTCAAGTGGAGGCCATTCTGCTCTCAACATGAACCAGAAGTCAAGAGAAGCCAAGAGATTTAAGCTTGGGTTCCTGGTCCACTTGCCTGGGTTTGTGCTAGTAAAACCTCTCAGTGTACTGGGCCAGAGGAACCTGGGCAGGTGCCTCTGGCTCAAAGGGTTCAGGAGAAACACGTGCCTCCCATTATCATTGAGAAACTCCTCACTTGTAGACTTAGAGACTAAAAGCAAATGTTGTTCTGCTACCTTGCCTGCTGACCTTCAACTATGAGGCACTATGCTTGGACAATGGCTTCTGTAAAACAGAAATGCTTTGTGAACAAAACAGAACACTGACAAGCATTTCTGTATAGTTAACATAGTGAATTACATGACAGATCATCACACATGATTCCGAATTAGACAGAAGTTGTCACACTTCCAATAAACAGAAATCTACATGTAACCATAGACACATAAACATAAATTCTAGTTCTTAGATTCAGCCCAAATCAATAAAAAGAGAAAACACGTTAGTTACAATACAGTCACTATAATGCTAACAAAAATGAGTGTAACCTGTCAATAAACAACAGAGAGGGGCGAAGCTGCATTGTCTTATTAGTCATTGGGCTCTGTGCTGCAGTGGGTACCTACTGACCTAGAAGGAAGGGTGCCTGATCACTAAACTATAAACCCAAGTTACAAAACATTAGGCCAAGTCACTTCTGTTTTTCTTTCAAAATCACATTTAACAACGTAACTATTCAGCCAATTTGCTAGATAAGCAAAGTGGTTCCTGCTTTTCTCATTCCCTTACTTTTCTTTTCCCTTCCTCTCCCACTACCTTTCTCTTCTCTTCCTTTTCAAAAACTAAAGCTATTTCATTCATTCATTCATTCATTCATTCATTCATTCATTCATTCATTCGTGTGTGTGTGTGTGTGTGTGTGTGTGTGTGTGTGTGTGCAGGTTGTAGTTTTTTCTCTCCTTCAACCATGTGAGTCTCAGGGAATCAAACTCTTACACACTGAGCCATCACAGTGGCCCTCCTCCTCCTTTTAAAACATTATTTTAATATATCAATATTATTTTTAAGTTTAAACTTATTTTTGAGAATTTTTTACACTAATATTTTATTTACGTCATTTCCATCCCCCTCCCCAACTCCTTACCTGTCCCTCTTCACTCCTCTCAAATTCATGATATTTTCTTCTTTAACTGCTGTTACATACATACATATGTAATAAACACACACACACTCACACACCCCATGCTGAGTCCATTTAGTGTTGCTCAAATATACTTGTGCTAAGGGGTTGACTATTTGGGGTTGAATAACCTATTAGGAAGCTTGTCCCTGGAGAAAACTAGCTCTCTCTCTCGGTAGCCACTGATGGCTTCTACTTTCTCAGGTAGGTGTGGAGCCTTGTGAAATCTCACTCATTTGTGTTGGGTAAGGTCATTATTGTCTTGGCAACTGTAGTACTGAGATTTCATGTGCGCAGTATCTGCTGTCATCTCTAGAAGATAACTATCTCACAACATGAACCCTGGTCCCCTGACTTTTAGTTTTCCTGACCCTTCTTCCAAGATGTTCCCTGAGCCTTAGGTGTGGGTTTTCATCAAAGATGTAGCAATTGGGGTTGGTTACCCCATGGCCAGCTATTCTCTGCATTTGGATAACTTGTGGATCTGTAGTGGTCTCCGTCTCCTACAGAGTGAGTGTGTGTGGCAGGGGTGGGGGTGGGGGTGGGGGTGGATAAGTTAGGCTTATCTGTGGGTTTAAGGATAAGTACCCAGGATGCAGTTGGAAATTATATTAGTTTAGGGAAATGGTAGTAGTGGGTTCTCTAGGATCCATGTCCTTTCCAGCCCTAGGTTTGTAGTACCAGGCATGAGTTGTCTCATATTGGGCAGGCTGTAAGTCTATTGGTTACACTATTAGTTATATCTATTAATTATCTCTAATATAACACTGCCACTATTGCACCTCTGGGGATATCTTGCTGGGCCAGTACTTGTCCTTAGGCTTTACAGCTGAGTAGAACTACTGATTGCTTTACTTCCTGGTCAGCTTTCATAGCACATTCCAATACTGTGATAGCTGGGCCTCAGGAAGGAGATTTTCAGGTCAGTTCCAGCTCAACTTCTCCAAGTCTTGTGCCCAAAGTATGTGATGTCTTATCTTCGGGTCCTGGAGGGCAACCAAAGGCAAGGGCAATGGCCTGTGTTGTTTTGGGAATCTCTCGGAGCACCACCCCTAACCGATAACTCCAAGGGAGGATTTCAATGCCTGGCATTAGGGTTTGGGGTTTTGTTAGTGTCTGGCTCTTGAGGGAAGCATTAGCACTCATGTAGTCTAACTTCATTTAAACTGTATATGTAAACACACATTCACACACACAGACATACGTACACACATATACACACATACACACACACCCTACGTACACATTATATATGTTTTTAAATAAACATAAAATAACATGTCTCCCTTTGGCATTTTCAAGCATCCTTAGTGTTATTTGTCTTTTTTACCCTCTCCCTCTACATTACCTTTCACTCTCCTCCCCAGTCTCTTCAGCTAAAGTCTCCCTATTTTTCTCATTTTCCCTTCACACCACCCATGTTTTTCTATCTCCCTCTCTAGTTTCTTCCACCCCACCCTCCCCATGATCTCTTTCTGCCTTCCTGGTTTCTGTGGTTACTCCATGTTATATATACAAGCCTAAATATTTGGAGCTGGGCTCCTGGAATAAGAACACACAGCATTTGTCTTTGTGGGTCTGGGTTACCTCACTCAGTATATTTTCTATCTACTCACTTGCAAAGGTCGTGATTTCATTTTCCTTTACAGCTGAATTGTATCCCATCGTGTCTATATATTACATTTTCATTATCTATTCATCAGTAGAAGGATATTTAGGTTCTTGGCTGTTGTGAACATAGCGGTAATGAACGTGGCTGAACAGTGTCTTTGGAGTAGGAATGTCAAGTCGTTCGGGTGTACGTCAAGAAGTGGTATAGCTAGGATATATGGCTGATCTACCTGTAGTTTTCTGTGATTTTCCACATTGATTTCTAGAGTGGATACGCCATTTCGCAGCCCCACTACAATGAATGAGGGCTCCTCTTTCCTCGTGCCCTGGACAGCATTTGTTGTTAGTTCTTTTCTTGGTCTTAGCCATTCTGACTGGGGTGGGATGACATCTCAAAGTAGCTTTAGCTTTGCATTTCCCTAATTGCTAAGGATGATGAATACCTTTAAAGGTTTCTTAGCCATTTTTATGGTTTCTTTTGAGAACTCTGTTCAAATCCATAACCCATTTTTGAATTGGCTCCTCTGTTCTCTTGACCTTTTGTTTTTGGAGTTCTTGGAATATTCTGAGTACTATTCCTCTGTCCTATGTGTGGCTACCAGAGTCTCTCCCACTTTAGGAGCACTCTTTCCATGGGGTTGGTTGTTTCCTTTGCTGTGCAGAAGCTTTTTGGTTTTGCGGATCAGATTTGTCGGTTGTTAATTGCTGAGCAAGTGGAGTCTTGTTCGGAGGGTGATTTCCTGCATCGGCTCCTCATAGGCTGATGTCTTCTTCTCACAGTTTCAGCATTTTGGGTTTTTTTTTGGGGTCTAATTTAATTCTTCTAAATGTGGACACCCAGTTTCCCCAGCACCATTTGTTGATGATTGCTGTCTTTCCTCCAGTGTGTATTTTTGACATCTTTGTCAAAGAGAAGATAGCTACAATTACATGCACTTATGTTTGGATCTATTCTGTTCCATTAATCGACATGACTGTTTTTATGCTGACACTGTGCTCTTTATTACTGTAGCTCTGCAGTATAACCTGACATTTGGTATGGCAATTCCTCCAGCACTGTTCTTTTTGCTCAGGGTAGCTTTCACTATCTGGGGTCTTTTTTACTTCCATATGAGTTTTAGGATTTTTTTTCTATTTCTGTGAAGAGTATCATGGGGGGTTTTAATTGGAATTGCACTGAATCTGCAAATTGCTTTTAGTAGAATGGTCATTTTCACAATATTAGTTCTACCAGTCCATAAACATAGGAAATCTTTCCAACTTCTAGCGTCTTCCTCATTTCTTTCTTCAGAGAATTAAAGTTTTCACCTTGGAAGACTTTTACCTCCTTGGTTAGGTTTATTCCTAGATATATCCTTGAGGGTATTGTGAATGAGAGTGTACCCATGATCTTTCTCAGCATTTTTGCTGTTGGTATATGGAAAATTACTGATTTTTGTAGGTTGATCTTTGATCCTGACACTGCTGAAAGTGTAGAACATTTCTAGAAGTTTTCTGGTAGAATTTTTGGTATCTCTTATGTATAATTTTATATCATGTGCAAATAGGGATAATCTGACTTCTTTTCCTATTAATTTCCTTCTCTTGCCTTATTAATCCAGCTAATGCTTCTAGTACTTTATAGAAAGGGGATGGGGAGAGTCAACAGCCTGGTCTCATCCTGAATTTAATCTGAGTTCTTCAAACTTTCTTCATTTAGGCTGATTTTGGCTGTGGGTTTCTCATATATGAATTTTATTACATTGAGATTTGTTCTCTCCAGTCCTGTTCTCTACAGAACTTTTACTGTGAAGTTGGATTGGATTTTGTCAAAGGTTTTTTAATGCATTATGGAGACAATCATGTGACTTTTGTCTTTAAGTCAACTTATATGATTTATTATATTTATTGATTTTGGTATGTTGAACCATGCCTGCATGTCGAAAATAGAGACAACTTGATCATTGTGGATGATCTTTCTTATATGTATGTGCCTGTATTCAGTTTACAAGTATTTTATTGAGAATTTTTGCATCTATGTTCACCAGGCATATTGGTCTATAGTTTTATTTGCCTTGTATTAGTATATTTACCTGGCTTAGGTGTCCAAGTTATTATGGCTTCACAGGATTTTGAAGGTGTTCCTTCTGTTTGTATTTTTTAGAGTAATTTAAAAAGTATTGGCTATAGTTTCTCTTTGAAAGGCTGGTGGAATTCTCCTGTGAAGCCATCTAGACCTGGGCTTTTTTTTTTTTTTTAGTTGGAAGCTGGGGATCTGGGGCATTCATTCAGCTGGGCTGGCATACCTACTATGAGTTCCACTCAATGAAAACATAATAAATTAATACATTACCACAAATTCATGTTTTCCCTCCCTCCTTATTGCCCTTAGCAAACCTGCACATCATAATGGGGCACAGCTGTTCCCAGGGAGCCTGGTTTGACGGCCATCGTTCTGGAAACTCTGCAGGTGAGACCCTGTGGAGAGGAGCAGATGGAACAGCAAGGCTCAGGAAGAGCTGCACGGTCCCGGGAAGGAAGTGTTCTGCGAGCAGTTCTCACTCCCGCCCTCAGCCATTCCCAGGCCTGTCTCCTCCACACCCATCCCCTGGCTTTCTTCTTGGAACCCCAATCCTAGTGGTTCCACCAAACTATTTGTTTAGAAGACAATCTGGTAACTTCCCAGGGATGAGAAGTGAACGACTACCCTCCACAAATCCAGCTAACTGAGAGAAATGAGTTCTCACATTTTCTAACAGTGGAGTGACTAATATCAGCAGCAACAGATCACACGTCTCAAAGTTGGAGAAGAAGCAATGTTCCCAACACAGAGGAAGACTAAATGTTTGAGTATGTGGATATGCTAAAAACCCTGAGCAATCATGATGTGTGGCACACAGACATAGAAACATCACACAGTGGGGTGGGGTGTAGCTTGGTGGTAGGACAATTGCCTAGCTGTGCAAGGTCCTGAGCTTGGTTCTCGGGTACACAAGAAGAAGAAAAAGAAGAGGAAGAGGAAGAAGGGGGAAGGAGGAAGAGGAGGAAGAAGAAGGGAAGAAGAGAAAGGGAAGAAGGAGGAATTTTAAGTTCAATTCTTATGTGACAATAATTTTTTAAAATACAAAGTTAGTCATCTGCAGTCTGAGAGGCCTACAAGATCTTAGGGACAGTTTGCTTGAATCCTGAAATAAACCTTATCCTCGGAGAGGCTGTGGGACAGAGAAGCCTCTTCTGCACATGTTCTCCTCTGGATGGATGGGAGCCCTTACTAGGTGTGTGCTCCATGCCCTGTAGTCCTCACATGGATTCTCAAGTTCTTCTTGACTGCTTCACATCACAGCACTACCTCCAGCCTGCGGGGGTGGGGGTGGGGGACACTACCAGGGTCTATTAGCCGGAGAAGGAAGATAGGTGAGAGGTCAGAGAGAAGAGGAGAGAAGCACTGAGGGTCAAGAGAGAGGGAGACACTCAGAAAAGGAGCCAATAATTGAGCCAGGAGACAGAATCTCGAGGCTGTTCTGATGAGTAGCACAGAGCAGTGCAGATACATATTGTACACATGCTGCCTGCTAACTCCAAGACTGGCAGGGACGATGGGGACTTTCCTGGCTTCTCCCTGTCCTTAGCTTCTGTCTGAGCAGCTGAGTGTTGTGCCTGACACATCGGAGAGTTGCGGTTTTCTGCTAATGTGTGACTCCGTCACGAGAACTTCCATGATCGTCTTGTCTGAAGGAACAGTTGCTGTGTTTTTGTTGTTGTTGTGGTGGTGGTATTTGAAAGTGGAACCCCTAAGGTCAGAAGAGGAATCAACACCTTCTGATGGGACTGAGTGGTGGCTCTCTTAAGACACAAGAGTAGGTTTCTACCAAGCAAGGCTACCCTGTGTTTTAGTTTGTTTGTTTGGCCCATGTCTGTTTTCCCATCCACTTCTCATCATGTGTTGAAGCAGCATGGGGATACCGAAGGTGTGAGCAGATGCCAACATCCCATCTTAGATTTCCCAGGCTTCAAAACTATAAGCCAAAGTATCTACTTTTCTTCATAAATCACCTAGCCTCAGTTATTATGCTACAGCAACACAGAAGTGATGAAGTTTCTAGCTCTTGACTCCTCTTTGCCTTGTTTCATAGCTCTTTGCATTACCTATCATGACATCTATTTCTTGATTTTCTGTCTTCCTTCCCCACTAGAGTGCGATGCCTGTGAAATCAGGAACATTGTCATTTTGTTCCTGTAGTAGATGCTCAATAAGTATTTCTCAACTAAAAGAGTGATACACTACTTCAAAATAAACAGATTATCAAACAGAATTTGAAGTCTGGAAGAAGACTCAGCCCATGGTCCCCTAGGGAGTAGATACCGTTTCTGTTTGGCCGTAGAACTCTCGGATGTCCAGTCCTGTCTTGGCTTTCCAGTTCTCCAGAATCTCTGGGAGAAGGCTTTCCCCTCCAGTGAAGCAGCTGTGCAGGTGTGGGAACTTGTAACTAAAAAAGAGAGTTTATTTTCCCTTAGTTTTGTTGGAACTGAAGTCTACCCAGGCTTGGGACTGAGTTCTGGGTGCTATGATGGTGGCCCTGGGTTGATATAGGCTAATTGTGTCCAGATAAATAGATATAGGGATGAGTCTAGAGGCTCCTACCAGCCCCCCAAATGTCCATCACCTGGAAAGATCTTGTTGTAGCAACATCCGGTAAATGAGGGGGGCACCCACCATGCTGTTGATGGGATAGTTGGACAGCACCTGTGGGGAGAGAGCCATCTGAGACACTGCTCATTAGACCAGATGCCAAGCTCAGCAAGGCACACATCACCACGACAGTTATAACTCCTCAAGGTGTAGTGATACAGACTGAAATCTTAGTTCGTCTATTGTGTTTGCTTCGGACTTAACAAGCATCATGACTCTCATACATGCTCAAGACACAACAGAGGAACGAACGCAGACAGAAAGAGGTCCAAGATTCATTTGGAATCCTTTTGTCAAAGCCTGGCTGGCTCTTCCCACTCAGTTTAAGACTCGTCCTTGTAACCCCAACCCCACCTCACCAAAGGGGGTGTAAGGCCTCTGCTATCAAGGGGGATAGATCAAATGCAGGGTAAAAGGGCCAAAGAAAAACACTCTGGCTCTGACTTGACCCCCAAGTCAGAGACCAAGGCTGTACTGGCAGGTTTCATGTGTCAACTTGACACAAGCTAGAGTCATCGGAGAGGAAGGATCCTCAGCTGAGGAACTGCTTCCATGAGATCCAGCTGTAAGGCATTTTCTCAATTAGTGATCAATGAGAGAAGGCCCAGCCATAATGGCTGGTACCATCCCTGGGCTGTTGGTTCTATAAAAAAGCAGGTTAAGCAAGTCAGGGGAAGCAAGTCAGTAAGCAGCACCTCTCCATGGTCTCTGCATCAGCTCCTGCCTCCAGGTCCCTGACCTGTTTGAGTTCTGGTCCTGACTTCCTTCAGGGATGAACAGCAATGCTGAAGTATTAGCCAATTAAGTCCATTCTTTCCCAACTTGCTTTTTGGTCATGGTGTTTTGTTACACCAAGAGAAACCCTAACTAAGACAAGGGCCAAGCAGGGGAAAACATCAATCCCTGAGCCTGTCCCAGATCAGGACACAGAATCCCACCAATCCTTACCACAAAATCCCACCAACCACTGAGCAAGAAATCCCTCTACTCCCTGAGCTTCAAAACAGGCCACCAAACCCTGAGCTTGCCCTAAAATCAGGCCACATAATCCCTCCAATCCCAGGACACTCTGGAAATTTTCACTCTCCAAGAAACCATATAAACCCTGTCTTCTACTCAGTTCTCTACTGATTCTCACTCAAGCAGAGGCAGCCACCCTCCTGGGGTTTTCCCTACCAATAAGTCTCTTGTGTGAACTTTGTTGTGAGGTGTGACTTGGTGGTATGCCTTGTCTCCTGACTGCCAGGATACCTTTCTCTTTAGAGCTGCAACACTTGCATTGGGGAAGCCTTTCCCCTCAGAGCTACAACACTTCCACCAGATGCTGCAGCCAATGAATTATATGATCTTGGATCAGTGCCTTGACCTTCTGGAACTAGGTTTGTTATAGGCTATTTCCATGAAAGTTATTGTGAGAGACTATAGTGGTCAGAAGTGGCTGAAATCATGTCTCAATATTTCCAAAGCAGTGTCCAAGAAAGGTCTGGAACCGAATGCTAACTATGCCTTGTGCTTCCTCCTGAAGTTCCCACAGTGACCTCATGCAGCATATACTGTGATCCTGTTTATGGACCTGAGCCCTGCAGGTTAAGTGGCTCACAAGCAACTGGAAGAGTCAGTGTTCGCCACATAGTATGCAATACTGTTTTCCTCACCATATTTGTTTTGTGCAGAACTGAATAGTGATCTAAGCAAACATCTAGAAAAAAAGAGCATGCATCACACAATAGTTTCCTGTAAGTGTAACTGATGACACTGTCTAATTCCGTAGTATATTTTTGCCATCAAAAAGAACATTGATTACTTGTTACTATGTAGTAAAAAGCAGCTATAGCATGTAAATCTATTTAATATCTACCTCAGACTCTACAGGGAAAGTAATCTTATTTGCTCTTTAGAATTCCTCCCAGGTAAATTCCCCAAACTGGACATAAACCAAACACCCACCTCCAATATGATGGGAAAGAAAGGGTGACACATTCTTAGAATGGAATACTATAGGACAATTTAAAAGGACAAACCAGACACATGCAGAAATATGGATTAACCTCACAGAGAAATTTACTGAATGAAATTTAGTAAATCCACCCTACACCTGAATTTACAAAGGGGAGAGAGAGAGAGAGAGAGAGAGAGAGAGAGAGAGAGAGAGAGAGAGAGAGAGAGAGAGAGAAGAGAGAAGAGGTGAAATTTAAGCTGGTAGAAGTCAAAAGAGTTTTTAACTTATGAAGTGCGAACATGGCCAAGGGAGGTATGGTCACCTTCTGCAGCTATGGGAACATTTGAGGCCTCCATCTGGTGATGGTTACATTGGTGTCTGAAATGAACCATACATTCCATATGCTGAGTGGATCCATAGGCTGGATCTCTAACCCTCATGTGATTTGATTTGGAGATAATGACGCCAAATACTAAAAAAGTTGTGCCGATGCCACACTAGTTAGTGTCATAAGAATGAGATTCTCTCTCTCTTCCTCCTTCCTTCCCTCCCTCCCTTCTCACCTCCCCACCTCTCCCTCCCCTAGGGCTACAGCAAGAAGGTGATTGATCTTCTACAGCATGAGGTTCCTCACTATGCAGGTGACCCCTCCAGCACCTTGATCATCTTCAAGTCCATCCTTCAGAAGCATGGGAAGCATCTGCTGTGTGAGCCCCCCTCCCAGTCTGTTGTATTTCTGGGAGATGACTGAGGCAGTGTCTGCCCCAAGTGAATGCTTTTCAGACTGTACACTAGAATAGTGGTGTTTCATACATTTTAACCATTATCTTGGGTTACATTGCAAATGAAGAAGGAAATATGACACATACATACTTACATACAGACACAGGCATGTACACAGACACAAATACATGCATACACACATGTGTGTGAGGGGGATGGTATCACCTCTCATCCCTTTATCTAAGGTCTCCCAGCAAAAGAAGTGCCTCTTAGTTGAGAGAACCACCTAGTCCCATCTCTTGAACATATCTCATTCGTCGATGCCTGTGTCCATCTCTCTCCCTAGACCGTGAGCTTTGTTAGATGGGTGCAGACTTCCATCTTGCTTCACGCTGTCCACTGCTCATCCATGTGGCTGGGATTTAGCAGAAGTTTTATGAATTGAAACCAACTGCTATGACCTGGAGTGTGTAAACCCTGAGCTCACTCTGACCAACCAATGTGGACGGTCCTCTCTTACCTTTAGAACAGTCTGTGGATCAAACTTCGGCAAGAGATGGACAAATGCGCATGCTCCCAGTGACCAAGGTTCCAGAAATGAGGCTAAAATGTTCACTATCCAACCTGTGTCTGAGATGGTCCATATCGTTTCAGAGACATCCAGGCCTGTCCAGGTGCTAAGAACACAGAACACAGGCACACAGAACTGAGTGCACACTGATGGACATGGTGCTTGAGGGGCTGTGTGGGGAAGGGTGAGGTGCGGGCATGCAGCATGTGTGGAAAGGTGGCAGTGCTTTAGAAAGTGTGACCCCAGAAGACACAATTTAGCCGATAACTGGGTTGTGCTCTCACTTTATTCCCAGTACTAGGACAGTGACTGACAAGTGAAACCATCCAGGAAAAGCTTACTAACAGAAGGCATCAAAGTAAACAACCATTTGTGTGTGTGTGTGTGTGTGTGTGTGTGTGTGTGTGTACAAGCACAAACATGTATGGAGTGTTCAGATGCCTTTATCTATTAATCTCCACCTTAGTTTTTAGACAGGGGCTTACTGATTGGCTAGACTGGCTAGCCAATGAGCTTCAGAGTAGGACATTTATGCTTTTTTTTTTTTTTTGGTTTTTTTCGAGACAGGGTTTCTCTGTGTAGCTTTGCGCCTTTCCTGGAACTCACTTTGGAGACCAGGCTGGCCTCGAACTCACAGAGATCTGCCTGGCTCTGCCTCCCGAGTGCTGGGATTAAAGGCGTGCGCCACCACCGCCCGACCATTTATGCTTTTAAAAAGTTTTTAACATTAAAATATTTCCCATTCTAGTAATAAAATTAACATTGCAAGAAGGATCTATGGAAAAAGAGCACAGAGATCTCCAGTTATTAGCTCATGAAGACCTTGGTACCACACCTTCTAATTCCACAGATCATAGTGACCTAGTAGTGAAATCAATGCTAGCTTGAGACCTGTGTTCTAGAAACTCCAATAACTCTCTTCGCCCTATTCTTCTAATGACACTTCTCACATAAATGAATTTGCAAAGGAGCTATTGACAAAATGGTGTCCTCCTGGAATCTGGGTGTTTTCAAAGCAAATTCCCAGGAACCCAAAGACAAGGCGGAGAGTGTCTGGGAAGAGGGCATCTGCACCCACTGCTATTTTTCATCCTACTAGTGTGGCTTGAAACAAGGAAGGTATCTTTTGAGACCTTGTGCTCTAAAACAGAGATGTCACACTGAAGAGTCCTCAGTGCATGAAGCCTTGCCCTTTTAGCCTTCCTTCTCAAGTTGTCTTTTTGGAAGTCTCCAGGGTAAATCAGACCTGACTTCAGGACAGTTGTCATGAATCTATAGAGGGAAAAGGCTCAGCTTACCCAGCATCCATCTTGGCCTTGATGCCCAGGCTGGAATGGGAGTGTTCTACCATCTTGGGAGGGCCACTGGTGCCACTAGTGAAGTAGATGGCAGCTGATTCATGGCTTCCAGTTTCCACACAGTGATGACTGGTGGATGCATCCCTACAAGAACCAGAAAGTCAATGTCTCAGATCTAGCCTGAATACTGATGATTCTGTGACTCATTTTCCCTCACCAGCCCTCAAGTAGACGAGGGCAAGTCAGATGACCTATTTCTGAACAGCGGCTGTTGAGTGGTAAAATTCATGCATTCCTGAGAGAGTCAGCATTTTGTTAACTATGTAACTATGTAAGTTTGTACAAGTTACTTAACTTCTGTGAGTCTCACTTTCCATATCTGTGAAATGGGGACAACAGAGTTTAGTGAGAAAGTTAACTCTACAACAAAGAAAGAGAGAAATACTTATTTGGGACTGAATGTTAATTCAGTTGTGGTTGGCCCCAGCATAATACCAGGAGCACAGAAGTTGAGCATTTTGTTTTCCAAGTGATGAAAAAAATTATTTTTATTTTGTGTGTATGAGTGTTTTGTCTGCATATATGTATATGCGCAATGTGCATATGTTTCCTGTGGAGGTCAGACAAGGACATTGGATCCCCTGGAACTAGAGTTATTGACAGTTGTAAGTTACCATGTAGGTGCTGGGAATCAAACCGAGGTCCTCTGGAAGAGCAGCCAATCTCTCCAGCACCCCACATGGTTTCTTGACACCCATTTTTTCTCTCTGGAATAACCCACAGATCTCTGAGTCTTGAATTTGAATCTCTCAAAGCTGGTATTTTATTGTTCATTTTTATGGAAATTATTTTAAAGAGCATGGCAGTAGAAATGAAAAACAACAACAAAATCTTATGTTCTTCCTAGATGTTTCCTAAGGCACACGCCTCCCGTGGAAGGATTTTAAACAGGGGGCAGAATCCCATTTATCCAGCCAGTCTTGCTGTGCAGTTCTGGAAGGGCTACTGTTCTAGAAGGAAGTGGATCCTGGGGATATAGAACGTGGGAAGAAGAGCCTGAAAGTCAGTGTACCAGGCATCTCTTAGATGCTGCCTCATCAATGGCTGTGGTGAATAGTTCTGGATGCCTTTCAGGCCCATTCAAATCAATAGGATGTTGTTGCTTCTAGCATGTGCAAGTGATTCACCTTAATGCCAGGATGTGTGTGTGTGTGTGTGTGTGTGTGTGTGTGTGTGTGTGTGTGTGTTTGTAGGTGCCTGTGTATGTATGCATTTATATGTGCCTATGTGGTGTGTGTGTGTGTCTGTCTGTCTGTATGTATGTATATATTCATGTGTACCTATGTAGTTTGTGTGTGTGTATGCATGTATATATTATGTATATCTGCCCCGTAGTATGTGTGTGTGGTGTGTATGTGTTGTATTCATGTGAGTATGTGATAAGCACACACCTGTAAGTGAACATTCAGAAACCAAAGCAGGGTGTCAAGTGTCTTTCTTTACTGCTTTCCATGATATTTCCTTGAGACAGAGTCTCTCAATGAACCAGCATCTTAGCTTTTTGACTAGGCTAGGCTGGCCTGTGAACTCTTGGGATCTGCTTGTCTTTACCTCCTAATGCTAGAGTTACAGGCATGTGCAGCCCTGTTGGCATTTTACATGGGTGATGGGGATTTGAATTCAGGTCCTCATACTTGTACAGCAAGTGCTCTTACCCAGTGAGCCATGTTCTCAGACCCTCAGTCTCCCAGGCTTTTCCCTTTTTTTTTTAATGCTACTATGGCATGGGACTCTGGGCCTGCAAGTGTAGAAGCCCAGAAGTGTGTGGTAGATAATGCCCCTTACAACCATCAACAAATGAAGATGAATGTATTCTAGTCCTTTGCTAGAAAATCCTGGGGGCATTCTGTGTGCTTCTCAGAAGATTTATGCATACCGAGCCCCATCCACCTTTGGAATGAGTCCACCTTAAACACTTGTGTTTGCTTTCCTTTCCTTACTGTCTCACTCTCCTTAGTCTTGATTTCCGCTTTGGATGGAAACCTGGCTAAGGCAGGAGAGACTCACTTTAGCAACGCCTTGAAGTTGAGCCATCCTTCTCTCCTTTTTTCAGACACCAGCAACTTGACCTTCAGAAAAGGGCACTCGGGGGCCACAGCGTCCACTTCTTGGGCCACTTCATCCCCGGCCACAATGGCCCTGGCCTTGGATGACTGCAGCCTGTAGAGTATGTCTGAGGATTTCATCTGGATGGTTCCAGGCATGAAAACAAGGCCTGGAGAAGACAAATGGCTTAAAGGGAGCTAGGAAGGGAATTGTCTTCTTCCCCAGAGAAGGGCTGTGAACAGCCTTGGGGGCCAGCAGGGAAGGGCAGGTGGGATGTGAGGACCAACAGGGAGTAAGGGCAGCATGTTCTGTGGGGAGGTCTTTGGGGAGAGGAAGCTGAAGTTCTCTGCCCTACATTTCCTTTCCAAGAGAAAGTGCCCAGCCTGTGTGGGCAGTTACTAACCAGTCCGAAAGCAGCCCAGGGTCACCAGCCACCACTCTGGGACTTGGGGAAGTACCACTGCCACACGGTCCCCACGTTGCAGGCCACAGGCCCCCGAGAGGACATTGGCTGCCTGTTGGCTGATGTCACTCAGTTCTCTGAAGTTCCACTTTACTTCTTGCCCACTACCACTCACCCACCACAGGGCTGGACGTGGAGGTCTCTTGCCAGCCTGAGAAAAGAGATGGCCTAGTGATCAGAAGACCCATGGGGACACAGCAAATAAAACAAATTGCAAGTCTAGGGGTAGGCTTGTTGATCCACACACTATTAAAAAGTGTTGAAAACCTTCAAATATTTGTTTTAAATGAGGGTTAGATCTATCAATACTATATTAAAACAGAAGCTTTTTAATATGCATGCTTCAAAAAATAACAGTTAAAACATATTCTATGTTACCACGACAGATAATTTTGACTGCTAGCAGGATTGGCTTGAAGATGCCTAATAGATGAGCAAAGTGCACCTCTGAGGTATGACTGTGTGTTTCCAGAGATGACTGGATAGTGTGGGCTCTGACATAATCAATGGACTAGTGGCTTGATGGATTCATAATATGGCATTGGGGGATGGGGAAAGCAAGAAGTGGGTCCTGGGTAGAGGAAGTGAGTTGGGAGACATCCTTGGGGTTGGATCTTTCCCCAGACCTTTCTACTGTCATAAGTTTCATTATTTCCTCCTTGATTATTATTACTTTCCATTTTGCTGTTTATTTCCTTTTGTTTATTTAACTATTTCTTTCATGGATTCCAAATTGAGAACTGTAGCAGTAAGACCTTTCCTCAGTATGCCAAGGAGGAATAAGTAAACAAACAAAAAAAATTAAGAAGCTAGCTGAGGAGACCATTGAATCAATAAAGTGCTTGCCATGGAAACTTGAGGACCTGGGTTCCACCCCCAGAACATACATTAACCCAAAGTCAGTCATGGTGACGCACAGTTGTGATTCATGCACTGGGGAGGTGGAGTCAGGTAGATGCCTGAGGCCTGCTGTCCAGTCAGTCCAATGTACTTGATGAGCTCCTGGTCAGCGAAAGACCCCATTGTAGCACAAATCCTAATTGGTCTTAATAATAAAAACCCAGAGTCAGATAGAGGGGTAAATGCTTAAAGATCAGAGAGATAAAGGAGCAAGCCACAGCCACTTATTACCTCTACCGAATCCTCAAACCAAAAAGGGGTTGAGCTCCTGTCTCCTCCCACCTTATATTCCTCTATCTGGCCAGCCATATCACTTCCTGTCTCCACCTCCCTAGTGCTGAGATTAAAGGTGTGAGATCCCAAGTGCTGGGATCAAAGGTGTGTGCCATCACTGCCTGGCTCTGTTTCTCTTTTAGACCAGATCAATCTTATGTAACCCAGGTTGTCCTTGAACTCACAGAGATCCCACTGCCTCTGCCTCCCAAGTGCTGAGTGCTGGGATTAAAGGTGTGTGCCACCACTGCCTAGCTTCTATGGCTAACCAGTGGCTTAGCTCCACACTTTGATCTTCAGGCAAGCTTTATTTGTTAGACCACAAACAAAATATCACCACATTTCTGTAGTGCTATGTTGTGTACCCTAAATAAACTTGCATGGGGATTGGAGGACAGAGCCAGCCACTAGATTAGACATAGAGGCCAGTGGTGGCACATACCCTTAACCCTATCACTCAGGAGGTAGAGATCTGTCTGGATCTCTGTGAGTTCAAGGCCACACTAGAAACAGAGCCAGGCAGTGGTGGCATACACCTTTAATCCCAGTACTGACAAGCACACGAGCCTTTAATCCCAGGAAGTGACATGGCTGGGCAGAGAAAGGTATGTAAGGCGTGAGGAGACAGGAACTAAAGCAGTTCAGCTGAGACCCATTTGGGTAAAGACTCAGAGGATCTCAGTCAGAAGATTCATGGAGCTGGCGAAGTGAGATTGGCTGTGGCTTGCTCTGCTTCTCTAATCATTTAGCTTTCACCCCAATATCTGGCTCTGGATTTTTTATTAAAAGAACATTTAACATTTGAACAACACATTCCCTCTTTTTTGTCTAAAAATAAAAAAGAATGTTATAACTAATATAAGAAAAAACTATATACAAGAAGTAAAATAACTATATACAATATATGTACAGGCAATAAATATATCAACAATGTCTAGTCCATTAATAATTGATGAATTCAGAGAAAACACCCCATATCTATCCTATCTTGGTGAGTCCAAAAGGTTGTACCTAATTCACTTTCCATTCTAATTTTCATTACCAAAATTATCTTTTAATGTTTCTTAACCTTATACACTTTACACCTCTTTAGTGAATTTCTTTTCTGAATCTGGTAACAAGGAAAACTATAACTATAACTATGAAGTCTTCAGCTCAATCAGAGACCCGAGAAGGAAATAATATTACGTGAGTAAGCAGGAAGTGCAAGCAAGCAACTTCCAAAAAACTGTGAGAAATGAGAGAAACAGCTGACTGCCTGGACAGGCACTCTAGGTTCCTCTGCAATGTTGGGGCATCCATCTTTGGCCTACAGGCCTAACATATCTGACAGACTTTTCTGTGAAGCAGGATTTTCTGAAGGGCTGTCCTATCTTGTCTTGGCAAAGTTCAGCAGTCACTTCCTTTTGTGTCCTGCTTGTCCAATTTGGACAGCATACCGTCAGCAGTTAGGCAAGGGCAGTTTCTTGCCTAGTGGCTTACTTTTGCCAGAAAGAAAGCAAACTCCATATGGATTTTCTTTGATGCCCATCATCTTTTCTGAAGTAGATTGGTGTTGCCAGGAGAACCTATGTTATTAAAACATCTTAAATGCCATATTCTGGAGATCTCTAAAGTGTTTGAAGATGACCTGTCTATCTAAAATATACATCTGTTTGACCTTGAAAACATACCTAACATGATTACAAGTTTAATTGTAATAGGTGACTAACTGCTAACCTGCATTTCTTTATTATCCTAAATAGATTGTAATAATAACTTTCAAGGACTAGCAATTTGCATTACATTGTTAAAGGAGATTGTAATTGAGGACCAGCCTCCAAGACTGCTGCAACAAAGTCTCTCCAGTCTTGAGGGATAATTCTATTACAAGTTGACCATGAGTTTAACATCTGCTTCACAAAAGGGGAATGCATACCATATGACACTATCACTTCCTTGAATCTCCTCAAATCTAACATTTGCACAGGAGTCCATTCAACTCTTACATAGCCTTGGGTATATCTATCATTTGGCAGTTCCTGTAAGGTTACTGGATAAATTAAGGTTGGCTGTTTGAAAACCTTATGCTGCTCCTCTGTAACTTCATAATGCAATGCTGAGATTAGTTCTTTAAATTCCTCTGTCGGAATCTGAATATCTCTATGACCTGTTTTAATAAGTTTTTCTAAAACTTTAATCTTGGCACTCATATTAACCAATTTTTTAAGTGATAAAACAAAAAATGATCAAACAGATTATATTTATAATTGACATTATGTAAATCCCGTCAACATTGTCCTCAACATTAATTATCCTCTCATCTAATTGTTCTGTTTTCAAACTGTGTATCATGTAATCATATAAAGACCTAGCTCTCTCCATTGTAATAGTGTTTCCCATTTTTAATGTGAGAAAAAAAACCCTCTCTTTTTTTTGTAAACTAATTCCCTCCTTTAAGAATTCCCAATTGTCTCACCAAATCTGCATGATGATGATTCAGATGTGAGGCTGATTGCTTCTGGGTAGAACAGTAGAAGCCAGAGTGGGTTTTCAAGGCAGCTACCTAGTTTGATAGCAGCCTGAGGAGGGAGTCCAGTGAAAGCCAGGAGAAAAGAAGCCAAAGAGCCAGCTGTCTGCATGGGGGAATGTGTGAAAGCGGCTAACTCCTGTGGCATTTGGAGCCCAAATGCCTGTGTGTGGAGTTTGTTGCAGAGAATCTGCAACAAAAACATCCCAGAAGAAAGGAAAACCTAACTGGTAGTGTAGTGACTCTGGCCACATGCAGCTCTTGCCTGTGCTGGGAGCTGCAAAGTCACAGGCAAGTGACTTTTTGGTGAACTTGTACCCCAGAAGTTGGACACCAGGTGTAGTGCAAATCCTAACTGGTCTTAATTATAAAAGCCTGGAGTCAGATAGAGGGTAAATACTCAAAGATCAGAGAGACAAAGGAGCAGGCCACAGCCACTTCTTACCTCTACCGAATCCTTGGACCAAAAGGGGGCTGAGCTCCTGTCTCTTCCCATCTTATACTCCTCTCTCCACCCAGCCATATCACTTCCTGTCTCCACTTCCCTAGTACTGAGGTTAAAAGAGTGAGATCTCAAGTGCTGGGATCAAAGGTGTGTGCCACTACTGCCTGGACTAGTTGCTAGCTCTGCCCTCTGATCTTCAGGCAAGCTTTATTTGTTAGATCACAAACAAGATATCACTACACCCTGTCTATCTATCACCACCAATCATATAATTCTTTGGCTTTATTTTGACACTTTAAAAATTTTCTTAAGGTATGAAATTTATGTCAAAATTTATTTATTTATTTATTTATTTATTTATTTATTT
>CABHPH010142058.1:0-25288 GCA_902168325.1 Peromyscus nudipes | reverse complement strand
CTATCTATCTATCTATCTATCTATCTATCTATCTATCTATCTATCTACCTATCTATTATTCTTTTGTGTCTATTCCCAGATGTGGTCATCTACTAATTCTATTTTTAATTACTTAAGGACTCTCATACTGTCTTCTATAGACACTAAACCACTTTACAGTCCCATCAACAGTGCACAAGAGTTCCAGTTTCTCCATGCCCTTGCCAAGACTTGTTATATTTTTATGTGGGGTGTGTGTGTGTGTGTGTGTGTGTGTGTGTGTGTATGAGTGCAGTACCTGGAGAGGCCAGAAGAGGACATTGGATGCCCTGGATCTGTTCAGTGTGGTTTGGGAACCAAACTCTGGTCCTCCGAAAGAGCAGCAAGCATCTCTCTTAACCACAGAGACCTTTCTCCAGCCCCAAGACTTGGTCTTGTTTGGTTGCTTGTTTGTTTGTTTGTTTGTTTGTTTGAGTAGCTGTCTTAATGAGTGTCAAGTGATATTTCTCTGTGATTGAGATTTTCATCCAGTAGTTAATGGCCTTGAATATCTTTTCACATGTTTGTTGGCCATTTATATATCTTCTTGAGAGAAATACCCACCCAAGTCTTTTACTTATTTTTTAAATTTTGACTTTTGTTATTGTTCTTTATCTTCTGGATTTTGACTTGTCACTAGATAGGTTTGCAAGTGTTCTTTCCCATCTTGAGAGTTGTTGTTTCAGTCTATTCACTGTGTCTGAGAATGCATGCTTGAAAATTTTGGTGTTAGTTTTTTTTTATAATTTATTTTTACTGTTTAAAATTATGTGTATGTATATGTGTCTGTGTGTGGGTATGTGCATGTGAGTGCAGGTACCCTCAGAGGCCAGAAGCAATGGATTCCCTGTAGTCAGTTGTGAACTGCCCCCCATGGCTGCTGGAAATTGAATTCTGGTCCTTTACTTTAAATGATGGCTCTTAACTTCTGAGCCATCTCTCCAGCCTAGGAAATTTTTTTTATTGTTTTCCTCTTTTGTTTCTCATATTTAGGTTAGCAATAACTTATTTTGTAAAATACCCTCTTTCCACACTGTGAAGATTTTTACTATTATAGTTTATAGAACAAGAAATTGAGGCTTAGAAGGTTAAGCTGTGTCTAAGGGTAGATGATGGAGAAACTGCTATGGGGGTGTAAGTTGCCTTGATTCCTAGACTCACACTCTATCTATCTATCTATCTATCTATCTATCTATCTATCTATCTATCTATCATCTATCTATGTATTATTTTTATGCATATGGGTGCTTGCCTGCTTCTGTGTACTACATCCATGCAATATACAAGGAAGCCAGAAGAGAGTATCATATCCCTGAGGCTGGAATTACAAATAATTGTTAGCCACCATGTGAGGGTTGGGAATCCAGCCCTGGTCTTCTGGAAGAGCAGCCAGTGCTCTCAAGTGCGGAGCCAGCCCCTCACATTTAACTATTACTGTGAAGGGACTAATAGCTTGTGAGGCATAGCACAGGCCCTATAATGGTCATGGTGATGACCGTGACAATGACGGTGACATCATTGCTAAGGGAATAGCTTTCAGAAGTAGACTCTGAAATGGTGACTTTGCCTAGAGTTTCGCAGTAGTGAGGAGAAAGAGAACCGGGGGGAATCAATGGAAATGCCTCTACTGATGGACACGACATGACACCCGGAAGACCCTGGGGGAGGGTTGGTGCCCAGGGTGCTTCTGGAAGTTGAATTCGCCAGCTCTTTGCAGAGTGGAAACTAGAAGCCATGGGCATGGTAGGTTCAGGCTTTGGAGTCTGCGGCACCTGCCTCCACTTCTCACTTGAGTCGGTGATGGATCTTTTCCAGGTTTCTGAGCAGCAGCTCAAGGAAGCCGTGGCTCAGGCTGTGGAAGGCGTCAAGTTCGGAAAGGACAGGCACCAGTGGAGCTTGGAAGGTAAGGGGAGTGGGGAGGCTTCACTCAAAATATCTTTGTCTCCTTAGAAAGCTTGGGGTTTAGCCATTAACTCACCCTCAGCAGCGTGAGAACCGCCATGGCACGCATGCGTAGCATCAGATGACGGTTGAAAGACAGGAGCTCGCCAGTTAAATTTGGCTCTCATTTTTGCTTTGTGTGCAAAGCACAAGGTTGGTATTGTTTTAAATGTGGCAGATGCTCTGCAGTCATTTCAATTCCTCTCCTCATCTGCCAGAATGCCTTGCCCACATAATGACCCTGCAGGCCCTGAGCTTGCAATTCCTAATCTGTATCTAGACACTGAAAATTCCTCATTAATTTTAATGTATTATTCCACTACATCCCTGGATCAATTTTTATGTACATGTTGTTAGAATAAGCGAGGCCCTGGAAGAGAGGCTCCTTGTCAAAGACACATGACCAGTACATGAAGAAACTGGCCAGGGGGTCACAGACCTGGCTCTCTAATAGTTCCTGTGTTTACCTTTGGGCATTAGCCAGGTCACTTGAAGACACTCATGTGCTAGGCCAACCTGTAGAGTTAACGCTGATGTTGGCAAGGAGGCTGAATTGTGTGGGAAAACGTTCAGAGGAAATGGCAGGACCACACTTTATTTCCACTGGGTCCTACTTAGGGCTCCACCCACCCCAGATGTACAGAAAGAAGCCCCCGCCCCCCACCCTCACGAGCGCACTGTTTACAGTGGTAGGGGGTGGGGTGGTTAGAAGCAGGGGAATGTTTAGCTTTCATGCCTTCCTTTAGTGTTTTAGGTTTCTCAAATAAAGACGTGCTATCCTCTGACCAAGATAGAGCAAAAAGCTCCTCCTTTAACATGTGTTTTGAATCACATCCTGCTGACTTTGCTGCTTTCTCATGAGGGTCCTTTTGGCTCTCCTGACTGCACCAAATGAAGGCACAAATGACTAGGTCTCCATGGCTCCCAGTCCCTTGAGTTGCAGTTTCAGGAAAGAGGTATCTGTGACCATTTGCCACTAGAAAGAACAGTGTCTTGGAGATATGTAAATGCCACAGTTCAGAAAACCATGGTGTATGTGATGGGAAGGAAAAGGAGGCCGGGCGGTGGTGGCGCACGCCTTTAATCCCAGCACTCGGGAGGCAGAGCCAGACAGATCTCTGTGAGTTCGAGGCCAGCCTGGGCTACCAAGTGAGTCCCAGGAAAGGTACAAAACTACACAGAGAAACCCTGTCTCGGAAAAAAAAAAAAAAAAAAAAAAAAAAAAAAGAAAAGAAGGGGGGAGGGTAGGGGTATGGGGTGGGAGGTGGGGGGGTGGGGCGGGGCTATGGCTTCACTTCACTTCTTTTGTTGGAAAAAGAGGGTACCCTTCAAATGTGGGGTTCAAAGCACCACCACATGTTTTCCATCTTTGCTAGTGAACTTCAAGGCAAGCCTAGCAACATTAGAATTGCAGCCCTTTTCACACACGCAGAAGTGGAGTGTTAGTCTCCTCCCAGGAAGAGGGTGCTGAGGCAGAGTATAGCGTGTAAGATGTCTTTTATGTTAGCTGGGGGTCTGCTCCTCTGCAAGTGGAATAGAGGAGTGGAGCTGGGTGGAACTGAAATCAGCAGCCCTGGGGCCCTGCAGCTAGCATGGTTCACTCAGGTTACCCCAAGTTGGCAGCAATGGCTAGCTCTGTATAGGCTACCCTCCCTTCCACCAGCCGCCGAGACTGGGCTGCTCCCATGTTGGTATGGCATCTCTCTGCAGCTGCAAAGCCCTGGAAAGGCTCACAGCTAAACCTGGCCACCAGTTTCCATGCAGCTGGAATACTGGGCTCTTGCACATGAGTAATGTTGAGTGGCCTGAATAGTGCATCTCCGTGTCCGTCCCTGGTAGGCTCAGAAAGGTTGAATGATTTTCTCAACTCCAAGTTAGAAAACTTATTGGAGTCCAAACCCAAGGCTGCCAGGCTCCAAGTCTGAGGTCGGTGCCCGCCACCGAGCCGTGGGATGTTCAGAGAGCCGCCTGCAGCCCTAGGGATGTCTGGTCTTCTGAGGCTTAGCTAGGGTGTTTCCTTGTGCTTCCCATGCAGGTGTCAAAAGGCTGGAGAGCAGCTGGCATGGGCGGCCCACCTTGGAGAAGGAACGTGAGAAGCACTCAGCACCCCCACATCGAAGGGCCCAGAAGATCATGGTCCGCTCCAGCAGCGACAGCAGCTACATGTCTGGGTCACCCGGGGGAAGTCCCTGCAGTGCAGGTGCGGAGCCACAACCTTCTGAGAGGGAAGGCTGCACACACAACCCCAGCCTGCCCCCAGGGCAGGAGCAAGAGCCGTGTCCCGGGGTCCCATCCAGGCCTCATCAGGAGAGCCCGCCCCTTCCTGAGAGCCTGGAAAGAGACAGCCACCCACCACTGAGACTGAAGAAATCTTTTGAGATTTTGGTGAGAAAGCCGACATCCTCCAAACCCAAGCCTCCACCCAGAAAATACTTTAAAAATGACAGCGAGCCTCAGAAGAAACTGGAAGAGAAGGTCACAGACCCTTCCGGGCACACCTTGCCCACATGCAGCCAGGTAGGAGGGTGTGCGTAGTGGGACGCCTGTCCCCTGCATCGTGCACAGCTGCCCTTGAGCATTAGAAGTATCTGCAGGTTGCAGTGTTGCCGAGAGAAACGCGCTCTTTAGGCCCACCGTGGAAAGGCACATGAAGCTTCACAGGACCCACATGGAAGTTCCAGGCCTGCCAGCTGTTGGCACTAACATTCAGAGTTCTCTCTGCATGGGTCATTGGTCTCACACCGTGGTGGATCAGGAGCAGGGTCGCTCCACGATGGGGGGGCTGAGCCCGGGAATCTCAGGTGCTCTGCTTACCCACTGAAAGAGAGGGAGAACTAATTGCCTGTGGGAATACCGTGAGAAACTGGCCCCATTACTCATTCTTAACTTTGCCTCTTGTAGGTGGGGAGAATGGGGGAACCAGACTCTCTAAGTCTAGGTGTCCTTAGCTGCTACTTGGGGCTTCCTTGAGTGGCTCCCTCTACCGGCTGTTGTGAGCATTACACCCTCCTTCAGTATACAGCCCCACGCCTTCCCCACCACCCTGGCTGGCAAGACCTTCTTCCTCCAGGCCCACTCCTCAGTGAAGGCAGGTAGACAGGAAGGCGGCTGCTGAAACTTTTAACATAGGGCACTAGGCCAGACATGTTTATGCATATTGTCTCAGTTTGTCCTTGCAAGGGTCTGAGGGCGAGGCTCCCCGTTACCAGAAAAGGAACTTATTAAGTTCACATTGCTAGGGGTAGCATGTAAAGTAACGCCTCTGGGAATCCCCTAGAAGAAGCCAAATTGCAGATTGACAAACTTCGCTGAGGTGGTTGGGGGAGGAAGGTCTTAAGTTCCCTGGCCAAGGCACAGTGAAGGAAGGAGGAGCCGTGTTACCAAACAGGAAGTGCAGACTTTGAGGGCAACCAGGGCTGGGCTATCCCAGGGGGTCTGCTTCCCTGACTCCCCCTTCCAGCAAATATGCCATTGCTTCTGACTCCGAGAATGAATCTAGAAGGCAAATCAGAAACAGGAAGGTGGGAAGGTAGACGTTTCGCATTCCTCCTGCAGATGCAGGAAAGGAGAACACCTGCCCTGATGACGGCCTTGGGCTGCCTGACTGGGTGGGGCCCCATGTAGGGCCGGGAGCATTGCCAAGTTAGGCAGCCATGGGAGGAAGCAGGTTTTCTGCGGGGAAGGGCAGGCAAGGAGCCAAGGTGTTAAAGACAGCACATAGACACATATAACCACACGTGCGTGAGCTCTCATGCGCGCGCGCGCGCGCACACACACACACACACACACACACACACACACACACACACTGCTTCCTCAGATTCAGCATCCCACATCTTGAGCAATTCGCCCTACCCTGCCTTTGGCTTCCTTCCCTGTCCTCACCAGCAACACGGTCCCTCGTAACACAAAATCCATTCTGTGTCTGCTTTTTCTGTCCTCTCTGGACATCTCCCACGGCCAGCAGACCCTTCTGTGACTTATTCACACAACCAACAGAGCATTGTTGTGAAGAGACATCACAAAGACAGGATCCTAGGCTGGCAGAAAACAGGAAGCAACTTGACTTTATGCACCATTCTTAACAACCACACCCTTGGCCACTCCTGCGCCTTTCCGAATGGATCTTATTGCCTGTGGTTCCATGTTCAACCCCCTTACCCTCTCTCCATTTCCTCCCTCTCTCTTCTTCTTCTTTTCCTCCTACATTCGTCTCCTATTCCTGTCTGTCGTCTTTTTCTCTCTAGGGTCCTAAGACTCTTCTCAAGCCGATATGTATGACAGTCTATGCGTGTTTCCCATTTAATGTAACTTAAGGCAACCCAGTTTCCTCTACCAAAAGGACCTTCAAGGTATTTCCTATGGGGCTGGAGAGATGACACAAGAGCTGCTTTTCTAAAGGATCCACACACCATTCCTAGCACCTACATGGTAGCTAATAATTGCCTGTAACTCCGGTTCTCGGGGATCTGATGCCCCCTTCTGGCATCTGTGGGCACTGCACCCATACTGTCTCAAAATACCACTCACACTGAAGAAAACTACTTTGTTTTCTTTGCTGAATCCCTGTCTCTCACCCTCTTGTCTTCTTTCCTCCCCTCCCTCTCATTCACAAAGTGCTGAGCCAGAAAACATTTGCCTGAGAAAATTTTGTTTAGAAGTCAAAATAATTTTAGGATTAATTTTAAAGACTTCTTTCAGAGAGAATGCAACATCAGAAGTGTTGATTAAAAGGTAAAACATGGAGGTCTAGGAAACAGCTCATTGATAAAAGGCCTGCAGTGAAGCATAAGGGCCTGAGCAAAGTCCCAGAACCCATGTCAAAAACAGCAGCAGCAAGCCTGCGCGGGGAGGCAGAGGCAGGCAAATCTCTGGTGCTCACTGCCAGTCAGTCTAGCCTATTTGGGGCACTCCAGACCAGAGAGAGACTTTCTCAAAAAACAGACAGACAGCTCCTGAAGACACCTGAAGTTGTCCCTCTGGCTTCCACACCCATATACACACAGGCACTAGCACACATACATATAAGTACCTACTTGTGTGTATACTTACATGTATGTATGTACACACACAGGAAAGGAAGGAAGGGAGGGAGGGAGGGAGGGAGAAAGGAAGGAAGGAAGGAAGGAAGGAAGGAAGGAAGGAAGGAAGGAAGAGAGAGAGAGAGGACAAATGGATATACATAAAATGGCATACTTCTCAACTCTAAAGAAAAATTAAATTAAAAATTTCAGGAAATTATTTTTCAGAAAAATTGATGGGCTTAGAATGTAGAGTATTAGGTGAAGTCATACAGTCTCAGAAATAAACCAGGTGTTCATCTGAGAATAAATGATATCTAGCCAATAATACATGTGTACATGTAAACAAATGTACACATGGGTGCAGTCTAGCATGAAGAAAGAACAAGAAAACGTGGACCCAAGGGCCTGAGGAAGGACTGAGTGCAGGTGATGGGAAGGAGTTGTGAAGGAGGATGGAAAGATAATTATTTTTCCCGTGATCATTTGATCATAGAAATTTTTTTTGCCTTTGGTGGCAGATAAGTACAGAAAATATATATGATACCGAAAGTGTGAAATTTAATGTGAGGCTTTGCAACGTCCATTTCAAAGTCCAATTCTAACTCTATATAAGTTCATAAAATTGTATAGACTTTGGGTCTGGTTAATTTTGGTGTGAGAAATTTTTATTTATTTGTAAGTTTTTTTTTAAATAAGAAATTTTCAAAAAGGAAAGTAAGACATACAGCCTTTGTCTTAGTTACTTCTCTATTGTTGTGAAGAGATGCCATGACCAAAGTAGCTTATAGAAGAATGTATTAGGCTTATGGTGCCAGAGGTTAGAGGTCATGACCATAAGTTCATGACCATGGAGGCATGGTACCTGAGCAGTAGCTGAGCGCATACATGTTGAGGCTACAATGGAAGAGAAGGAGAGGGGGGGGGGGACTAAAATGGTATAGAATTTTGAGACCTCAAAGCCCACCACCAGTGACACACCCCACCAACAAGGCCACACCTCCTAATCCTGCCCAGACAGTTCCACCAACTGGGGACCAAGCATTCAAATATAGAGCCTGTGGGGGCCATTCTCATTCAAACCACCACAGATATACATCAGAGTCTTTTCCAAGATGACTTGCAGGCATTGGCTATGTCTGTCTGTAAAAGCACCCAACAGTCTGTGGATATAGATGGCTGTCACCTCACAGAGCCCCTAACAGTGTGCAGTGTGTTTTCCTATGTGGTGAACATCTTGGAGAAGACCGGATGTTATTACTGGCTTACTGTTAAGTGCTAATGGAACTAGTTCAGGAGGGCCTCCTTGTGTGCTCTGACCCTCAGTAATTCAGAACACTGTCTTAAGTCTCCACCCTATAGTAGGGACCTTGGGCTAGCCAATGACTGTGACCACTTTCCAATTGTTCCAGTTCTGTCTTTCCCAAAGAATGTTTGTGGACAGCATAGACGCTAAGTCTGAGACCCTGGGCATTTGACATGTCTTTTTTCAATCCTAAATGAGGCATGAGGCAAGTGCCCCTGCCGCCATCCTTCCTCTGGTAGAAGGCCTATAGCCTTGTCACCTGGCCCATGGTGACCTGAGTCCCGAATGAACAGGATTTGGGAGCCACCCCAGCACAGAAAACTGTTTCTCTTCTGTACAAACCTGTGTCAGAAGCATCATTGAGATGGGTCCTGGCATTGCCTTTTCTTCTAGAGGGCACTGTGCTTGCTACCATGCTTGGTCACCTGGAAAAGTCTCAGTTTTGTTCAGCAGATGTAAAACATTTCCCTAGGAAGCCTTCTGTGCTACTGAGATCCAACGTGCCCTCGGCTGCTGCCTCTGGACCCTGAATCTCACGCAGGCTTTATGGTAGCTCTACCTAACTAGTAGATGGCTACTTGGTACCTGGTCCAGCTCCTCCCAAGGTTGTTTTAAGGAGGATCCCGAGGCAGCAGCCCTCTCCATGGAGAAAACATTCTGCAATAGCTTGGTGGTGTCATTCATCCTAAGTGCTGTGGAGGGGAGCCAGAACACGGTGCTGACCAAGTACTAATTACCCTGGGAATCTCTGTGTGGAGTTCAGTTGATAGAGTGCTTTCCTCATAAGCCTGGGTTTGACCTCCAACACCATATAAAACCAGTGTGGTGGTGCATGCCTTGAGTCCATGCACTTGGGGCATGGGTGCAGGAGCATTGGGTCATCCTTGACTACACAGAGAGCTCGAGGCTAGCTTAGGATATGTAAGACCTTGCCTCAAACAAAAGAAAACAAAGTTGGAACTGGCAAGAAGGCCCAGTGGGTAAAGGTGCTTGTCACCAAGCCTGATGACCTGAGTTCAGTCCTTGGGACCCACATGATAGAAGGAGAGAAGTGATTCCCACACATTGTCTTCTGATCTTCATGTGTGTGCCATGAACACAATAAATAAACAAATAAACAATGTCATTTTAAAAACTTAAAACCAATGAGGGAAGCAACTGACATGCTTTTCTCTTGAGTGGTCTTAGGGAGGTTTCTTTGGCCCCTGCCTGGACCTTCCTGGGTCAGGTAGTTGACCAACATTCTGTTGTAAGCAAAGCAGTGCCAGCACTTTTCTTTTCTTTTCTTTTTTCTTTTCTTTTTTTTTTTTTTTGGTTTTTCGAGACAAGGTTTCTCTGTGTAGCTTTGCGCCTTTCCTGGAGCTCACTTGGTAGCCCAGACTGGCCTCGAACTCACAGAGATCCGCCTGCCTCTGCCTCCCGAGTGCTGGGATTAAAGGCGTGCGCCACCAACGCCCGGCTGCCAGCACTTTTCTTATCCCCACCTCTTGTGTCCATCACAGACAGCCAGTAACTTCCCATGTCTGTCATGCATGCCAACATCGGGCACAGCAGGTTGTTGAAAGGCTAGGGATACCCGGAGCATCTAAGAGGGGTTAACTGTGCAGCAGCAACAGTCCAGTGTTGGGGGGGGGGGGAGGAACCTTTCTCCATGGCTGCTGTGGGAGTCATGTGGGGACACCTCTAGAGGTGTCTCAATATTCATGTTCAAGTCCTAACCAAAGAGTGCCTTGCCTTCTCACAGCTGGAGACTACCGTTTTGACACACTCTGGCTTCCTGTTTACACCACAGGAAACCAGAGAGCTGCTGCCTCTGCTGCCACAGGAAGACACTGCAGGGAAAAGCCCTTGCACTGCTGCCTGCTGCCCAGGACCTGCAGTCAGCACGCCACCGACTTCGTCCTCCACAGAGGGAGAGCCAAGGAGGAGTGCCAGTCCAGGTGAGCCTCCGTGGGGATCTTCCAGAAGGAAGGTCTTTCTGGAGAAAGTGCCACGGATCAAGTAGGAGCTGGAGTCTGGTCTGAGATCAGTGCCTTGCATGGGCACAGCTTTGGACACAGCCAGTGGCCGGGGTTGATGGACGGGGAGGCTTCCGGGGTGCTGGGGCAGGAGGACAGGGGAAGCGCTCTTCGGAGAGATAAGCTTCCTGGTTGAAGCAGCGATTCCAGGGAGGTGATGGTGTGGATGCAGGTCGTTCTTGAGGGTCTACATGGAAAGATGTCCAACGATTATAGCTAACGCAGCTACCCTGAGCAGCTGCATTGTATGGGTGTCAGCAAGACAGCATACTTGATTCATTTATGCTCAAATCTGAGAGCGCAGTGTGGGAAAAGCGTGATCAGTGCTTGCTGATGGTCACCACATCCAGGAGGTGGATAGCCACGGGAAGTCCAAGTGGTACACCTGCCAATACAAGGCCATAGCCTGAGTGTTTATTGGCTTACTAGAAAGAACAGAGGATCCTGGGCTCACCCTTCATTAACTGTGATTCTGGGCAATTTCCTTTGCCTTTGTGGGCTCCTTCACCAGTCAGCAAGCATTAAAGACCACATGGAATCCCAATATGTGATTCACTGCAGCTAGCATACAGTAGGTGTACAGTAGCATACAGTGACTGGTAGGTGTGTGAGGCTGTGTTTGGTGCCACGGGTGAGGGAGGAAGGGATGCTCCAGATGGTTTCCTGCCCCGAGGAGCTCCCAGTGTGGCAAAGGAGTAAGTAAATAGGGAGGCTACAAACCATATTCTCTAAGCACATGAAGGCCTCTGGAGCGTAAAGGACAATATGAGTGAAATGATCTCACCCAGAGAGGTGCCCCACCAGGGAGATTCCACCTCCCTACCCTCCCTTCTCTTGGTCATCCTAATTGAGGACACACCCTAGCTTGCAGAGGACTTCCCTGTAGAACTTTGGACTCCTAATTCTTACCATCCCAGCCCTTATAGCTGAACAATTTATAAATGCAGAAACAGCCCAAGGGTCAGACTTACTTGCTAAAGTCCTGGAGTCTCTAGTACCCACGCAGGCCTTCATGGTCATGCACGGCTCTTCTTTGGTGTCATCAGAGTTCAGAGCTCTGCTTCCATTGAGGCTGGGCACTGTGGTAAGAGATAGGAGGAAACAGTGTTCCTCAAACGAGGGTGCATCCTCATATAAAGACTCCCTGGAACATGCACCCCAAGCGGCCTAGTCTTCCACAGAGAAGGATGAGGCATGGGAAACAGAGAAGACTGACAGTGGCATCCCTCTTGATGCCAATCTTCCCCTAGGGAAGGGAGTCGAGTGCAGAGTCTCTCCCACCCATGCAGGTAGATGTCACTTTAATGTTATCTTGTTCTGAGAAAGCTTTTGCCATGCTGCCCCTTGGACATGGCAGCCTGAAGACATCGTGGGCATAAAGTAGATGATACAGTGAAACACCTTGTAGGGCTTACCACATCCCGAATGCCCAGACTATAGCTCAGATATACCACCTCAGAACTGAGGAAGGGACCCTTCAGATTCCAAAGTATAGCCACAATTCAAAATCAATGACACATAGCTTTTCTCTACCTGCAACAGTTTCATCAATTCTTTTGACTGAGAAAAACCCATTTCCCAAACAAGCTGGTCAATGACCTGCGTGTGGGCAGAGTATCACACTCACATGACTTCATGGCTTCAGGTGGGCACATGGGTATGCAATATGCCTTTGAAATGAGAGAGCCTCAGCAAGCTGTACACACCCCACTGGTAGGCACACTCATTCTTCTTGCTTTTTGAATGACATTGAGAGTCCAAATCAAATATGCGGACCAACATGAGACGTGTGGAGTGAAAGTTTACGAGGCACAAGAATTGCTCTCACTTCACACCTCTCGTAAGTTTCCTGTGTGACTGCTTTAGACCGTGGAGAGGACATTTGAGTGGGCGGTGAGGCGGCATGGGGTCTGGCCTGACTCTGACAGCCCTGGCCCCTCATCCATCTTGACGAGTCCTCTCTTGTCAAACGACAGAGCAGATTATTTCCCGAGAACACATCTACTTGGTAGAAGGTACTCTCCTCCGGTTCTTCAGTTCTGCCTGCTGGCACCCCAGTTAGGTGGCAGCCCTTGGAGCCGGTCCCCAGCGTGTCCATTGTTTCTGCTCCAGAGCCCTTCAACAGTGTAACTTGAATTTAGAAGGAAAATCCCCAATGAGGTGTCATGCTCAGGTCTGGCTTTGTTTCTGCCCGCCAGCGTCACCAGGAAAACACCCGCTGCTGAAGAGGCAGGCGCGGATGGACTATAGCTTTGATACCACCACTGAAGACCCTTGGGTTAGAATTTCCGACTGCATCAAAAACTTATTTAGCCCTATCATGAGTGAGAACCACAGCCACATGCCACTACAGCCCAACGCCAGCCTGGGTGAAGAGGGTGGGACACAGGGCCACCCAGAGGGGGTCCTGTCAAAAGTGGACACTGCCAATGGGGCTCCCAGAGTTCACAAGCCAGCAGATGGCTGCACAGCGAAGAAGGGGCCCCCAGTGGCCCCCAAGCCAGCCTGGTTTCGTCAGAGCTTGAAAGGTCTGAGAAATCGTGTCCCAGACCCCAGAAGACTCTCGGAAGTAGCCTCAGCCACTCAGCCAGCACCTGTTTCCAGGGAGCCATCAGGGCCACACTCACAGGCCTCCTCCTCCTCCTCCTCCTCCTCCTCCTCCTCCATCAGGCAGAGAATCAGCTCCTTTGAAAACTTTGGCTCCTCACAACTGCCAGAGAGAGGAGTCCAGAGACTGAGCCCGCAGCCCAGCTCCGGGGAGACCACCAAACTTCCAGGAAAACAGGACGGAGGACGGTTTTCTGGTCTCCTGGGGCGAGGGGCTACAGTCTCTGTTAAGCACAGGCAGGTGGAAATAGAGCCCATAGCCACAGGCCTTCCTAACACCTCGGAGGTCAGGGACCCAGATATGTCTGAGTCCCCGCCCCCAGGTCAGCGACCCAGCCCAAAAGCTCTCTCCCCAGACCCTCTCCTGAGACTTCTGATGACACATACTGAGGACACTCAAGGCCCAGGCCTCAAGATGCCAAGTCAGCGGGCCCGGAGCTTCCCCCTGACCAGGACCCAGTCCTGCGAGACCACGCTGCTGGATGAAAAGGCCAGTAAGCTTTACTCCATCAGTAGCCAGTTATCGTCAGCTGTCATGAAATCCCTGCTGTGCCTTCCGTCTTCAGTCTCCTGTGGCCAGATCACCTGTGTCCCCAGGGAAAGGGTTTCTCCAAAGCCGCCTCCCAACAACAACACAGCTACAGAAGGCCTTGGTGAAGTCGTTGCCTCGGACACAGGGTTCTCCCTCAAGTGAGTGTGTGCACCCTGCTTCCTCTCCACTGTTCCCATTCTTCTTTTTTACGTTATATAGCAGTTAAACGTTTCTCAGTAACACCACTCAAAAAATAATCTCACCTCATGTCAGTGTGTGTACAGATGTGTGCTCTGTAGCTCTGTCTTCCACGTTAAGGAGTAGTTTACCAACACCTGACCTCAGCTGGGATGGGAAGTGGGGGGACCGACCAGACCCCTAGGAAACTGCCCACAAACACACCCAAGGCTCATGCATACTGAAAGGTCCACTCTCAACTTAAGGAGCTGCGGGTGAGGCCAGGAGATGCTCTCCCACAAAGATCCATCTTGCTTTTCACTTGGGCCCAGGGCCTGGACAGGGAGTATGGACATTTAGTCCTGTTTCCCTCTGGGCCTTACTCTGGCCATGAGCAGAGTCCTGTCCTGTGCACTCTGCTTCCCTCTTTAGCTGGAACTCGGGGGTGGATGAGACCTGCTTCACAGATGTGTGGCTTAGTAGGGGGATCTGAGGCCTTCTCCTGCAGGCCTGGGGCTGGGTCTATCCCTCTCGGATCAGCTGTGATTTCTGTATTGTTTATACTGCTGAGAAAGGACATGTCACATCAAATAATAGAGTTCCCAAAGCACTGCGCCCCCTGCAGGATGGAGTCGTTCGGGAACCACACTGTGTTATCTCTGTTTGTGAAAGCCTTTCAGAGCTCAGAGAATATTCAGAAGGCCTCGCCAACCCCGGGGAAACTGAGGACAGGGACCACTGTTCTTCTCAGCCAGGCCAGTCAGTCATCTCCCTGCTGAGCTCAGAAGAACTGGAAAAGCTCATCGAGGAAGTGAGAGTTCTAGACGAGGCGACATTGAAGGTGGGTTTCCTGTGTGCACATCTGCAGTGACAAGAACTCCCTGTGGGCTGTTGTGGTCACCTCAGCTGGGCCGGGGGGAAGTAGCTAAAGAAGCTCAAGGCTTGTCATGGTGCTGGCGTCAGGTCCAGGTTTCGTCCTGTCTGTGTTAGAGGGACAACATGTCACCCGACACAAGACACAAGCAAGTGTCAAGACCTGACCTTAGCTGGGATGGGAAGTGTGTGTGTGTGTGTATGTGCGTGTGTGCGTGCGTGCGTGCGTGCGTGCGTGCGTGCGTGCGTGTGTGTGTGTGTGTGTGTGTGTGTGTGTGTGTGTGTGTGTTTGGAGGTGGAGGGGAAATGTGACCAGATCCCTTGTCCTGGCATCTTTTTACCATTTTATGAATGAGAAGGGAGGATCGTGATCACAGAGCCAGGGTGCTCTGTCTCTAAGCTCAAGTCCAGTGCTGTGCCAGCATGCCACGGGCTGCTGACCTGGCATCAGAATCCAGAGAGAAGCGTCATGGCATAGCACTGCCAGCAGGAAACAGCATAGGTGAGGTAAGCTCTTGCCTCGAGGCTTTCAGTTTCCGCTGCACACATCAAGGTGAGCTCAGGAGGGCCTCTGTGCCGAGCCATGTCATTCTGAAAGCCCCGCTTCCCCCTCCCCCGTAGGTGCTGAACACAGTCGATGGTGTGTAGAGAGGAAGTGGCCCAGCCAGAGCTGGAGCCAGCAGTCAGGAGCGGGGGCTCATGGCTCTCACTCTCTGCAAGCTTGTGAGGACCCATACCCATCCCTGCACTGAGATCATGCAGATTGGAAAGGAAGGACTCTCCTTTGCTATTGGAAGAGTCATAGCTGCCCTTCTGAGGTCAGGGGTGCAGTTAAGACCGGTGGTTCCAAGATGCCTCTGGGCCGTGGTTTCTCCTCTGTGGTTCTCACCAATCACTTGTAGCCTGCATGAGCCACCTGTCCCCGGAGCCTGGTTTAATGCAAATAATATGCTGGAAGCAAAACTTCAAGTTCATATCTGACTGTCTAAGTGTTAGCAGAAGACATTTTTTTTCCCTAGCATGGCAGGCACCCACAGGACCAAGAAATAAAGCCTGCAAATAATCCCAAAGGTGTGCGACAGTGTGGGTCAACAGGGCTTTTACACTTAGGTTACTCCTCTGTCCTGGGGACTCCCCATTAAAAGATGGCAGAAAACCTGCAAGTCAGGGGCTCCGGTAGCTCATGACCAAGGGACTGCTTTGCCAGGTTTTTCTTTCCTAGTACCATGTACAAACCAGTGGCCCAGGAACCATGGCCTTGAGACTAAATTTTACTTGCTATTTTAAAGTTATTATATTCCAGAGGTCGTAAGTCCTGAGACTGCTGACTGTTTTGTTTAAAGGGAATAAGTCAATAGCAGTGGATCTGCCTTCCTTCGAATTAGATGTGATTGGCTCTCCCTCTGTGCCTGTCACTCATGCCCATGTCTGTCACCTTTGTGGCTCTTGTGGGCACTGGAGCGCCAGGTTCCAGCTCTAGACTAGAATGGGATTCCCTGTTTTCGGATAGTGCCATAAGGCTGTCCTGGCTCCTGACTGGGAGTTTCTGTTTGTGCCTGTGTGTGTGTGCACATACGATGGAGCATGATGCCAGCTGGGCCCCTTACTGCTGCTGTGCCTGTGGGAGAAGGAGCAGCTAGGAATTGTGAACCAGCACTGGCCTCTGAGGGTCTGACCCAAAGCCTACCAGCTGCCCTTGTCCCACAATGTCACGGTAAAGCAGCATCTTCCAGCCTAGACAGATCTCTAGCTGACTTAGCGATGTGCAGCCAGTCTGTGGGAGTTGGGTGTGGATGGGTAGGAGAGTAAAAAAGACTGGGCTTGCTGCTTCACATACATTTGCTTCCCCTCCTCAGCTTCCTGTAATTCCTGTGGGATGAAACTGAAGTCTGAGGAGGTGGCAGTCCTGGCCCAGCTGGTGTTTAATAAAACAAACCAGCATGGTGCTGAAGCATGTGTTAAATTGTTCACACTGCGGCAGTACAGTGTTTGTGAATGTATGTATTTTCATCCACAGCAATTAGACAGCATTCACGTCACCATCTTACACAAGGAAGAAGGAGCTGGCCTTGGGTTCAGCTTGGCAGGAGGGGCGGATCTGGAAAACAAGGTGATCACGGTGAGTGGCCCAGGAATCAGCATGCCAGAACCAGAGTGGGTTGCTGGGGGTGAGAAGACTTGCCTGGAAGGGGTCTTGTGCTGGAAAACACCAGGCCACTGGGCAGGGTAAGAACAGGGGTTTTAAAGGAAAGTCATTGGGACCATTCTTCTCAAGAGGCACAGTGTGGGCTCCTATCTGATGCAGATTTAACTCTTTGACATTATATCCCTTTCAATGAAGAAGGTCTCTGTGCACCCTAAACAGCCCCAGTACACCAAAGCAAACACTAAATATACATGGAGCATAAAAATATACTGTGTATATGTGTAAGTATATGTGCATGCATGCACACATGTGCATGCATGCACATGTTCTACACCACAACATCTGAATGGAAAGTTTGCACGGTTTAAAGCCCTAATACTTATATTTTTGAAAATATGTGGAGGAAACACTAAAAATGGAGACCAGAATCAGGGAGATATCTCAGTCAACAAGTCACTTGCCTTGCAAGCATGGGAAGTTTGGCTTGATTCCCAGAACTCATGTTAAAGGAAAGGTGGGAACGGAGGTGCATTTCTAATTCCAGAGCCAGGGAAGCCAAGACAGGCAGATTCCAAGCTGCTCAGCCAGCCTAGGCTACTCAGTGAATTCCAGGCTACTGAGAGACCTTGTCTTTAAAAACAAAGGGAATGATGCCTAAGGTGTGACAGCTGAGGTTGTCCTGTGGTCTCTACGTGTATGTGCACACATACGCTGCTGCAGACACATACAAATGTGCATACACACCTGCGTGCATATGCACACATGAATTGGGGCCAACTTTATCACATAATTTCCTTTGGAAATGTAGATTGTGATGGTCACTAGGATTTAGATAGGTACCATTTATAGCCACAGAGCATTTAAAAAAAATTCTGGACTAGGACTGTAGACTTTTCCATACTATGTAAAGAGGAGCCCATGGAAGGCAAATCCTTGCAAAGGAAGGGACCACCCTGCTTTCATCCACTTGTGGAAGGCGAATGTTCAAGTGAACAGTTGTGAGGATGACCTGTTGGGTGGCTGAGCTCAGTGGGATCCAGCTGAAGGGTGGGGTGATTCCTGTGCTGTGCACAGCCTCACACACCACAGTGTTCACCCAGGCTGCAGAGCCTGTGTCCAGCCTCCAGTTTTGTGGGACCTAAAATCTGGAGCAGCGTGGGGAGAGCAACAGGTCTGCATTCTAGGCATCTTTCCCTGTGGACCCGCAGTCAATCCTGGTCTTGTTGATCTGACCAGCATGTCCTCACCTACAAGTTCAAGTCACCAGTTGCCAACTCGAATATTCTCAGACTCCCTAACTTCATGATCCAGGCTGTGTGGCATAGGATCTGGGGCTCAAACACAGGCCTCTAGGTGGGGTGGAAAGGACCTTTACCCACTGAGCTGTCTTTCTTTCTGGCTGTAAGATAGGTTTTTATTTTTTTCCTGCATATCATGCAGAAAGAGGAAAGGGGCCAGCTAAAGAATGAGTCTAGGCAGCCTAGGATAGGGCACCTCAAGTACTTCCTGTAGAAATGGGACCTGAGTGTATCTCCAGAAGGGATAAGCTCCCCTAAAATGTGTTTAGAGAGTTACCATGTTATTACATTGCTTACTCAGAGAACTGAGATGTAAACTGGCATCGGAGGGTTGCTGGGATCTTTAAACAATGAACATTTTGGGAGATTTTTTTAACCTGGTGTCTGCAAATTTCTTTGATCTTAGAAACCTGTTCTTATAAATACACGCCCACGCCCCCCATAAGCCAGAGACTCGGTTTTTGCCAGGAAAGCATTCTTAGAAATGTGATCTGGGGTAGATAAGGCAGAAGACGTTCTCTGGGAATGGACGGGGCTGGAGTGATCAGTCAAGGGTATCATGTGGGAAGAGTGCTGGGGACTCTCTGGTCATCACTTTTGGTGGTTTCTGCCTCGACTAGAAGCTGGCCTGGGCCTGTGGCTCTGCCCTGAGATACAGTCAATGTTGTCTTTGCCCTAAACTCCTCTGGGGTTGGTTGGATACCTGGCTTGTCCTCTGTCAGCACAAACGGGGATCTGATTTGGGTGGTGTATGGGTTCTGATTCCTTTGGCTTGGAGTCCTCTGTCAGCACAAATGGGGATCTGATTTAGGTGGTGTGTGGCCTCTGATTCCTTTGGCTTGGAGTCCTCTGTCAGCACAAAAGGGGATCTGATTTGGGTGGTGTGTGGGTTCTGATTCCTTTGGCTTCTTTAGGTTCACAGAGTGTTTCCAAATGGCCTGGCTTCCCAGGAAGGCACAATTCAAAAAGGCAATGAGGTCCTTTCCATCAATGGCAAATCCCTCAAGGGGGCCACCCACAATGATGCCCTGGCTATCCTCCGGCAAGCTCGGGACCCAAGGCAAGCTGTCATTGTCACCAGGAGAGCGACTGTGGAGGCCACTCACGACTTGAACTCCTCTACTGACTCTGCAGCATCCGCTTCAGCAGCCAGCGACATTTCTACGGAATCTAGTAAGTGTTCCCAGTGCAGTGGGATGGGGACTGGTGTGGGGAAAGGCCCCTTGCGAGCCACATACTGACTGTCTTTGGCCAGTTAGATCCATCCTTGGTGGCACTATGTGGGGATGTGTGGCCCCTACACACCTTCCCAGCTTGCCTGGTGTTCTGCAGGGATGTGAGTCTGTGTTTCCCTGTATGTGTGTGTGTGTGTGTGTGTGTGTGTGTGTGTGTGTGTGTGTGTGTATGTGTGTATGTGTGTGTATGTGTGTGTATGTGTGTGTATGTGTGTGTGTGTGTGTGATTAAACAGTGGCATCAGGGCATCAGCCTGGGCAGCTGGGCCTGGGAGAAGAGCAGATCACTGACCACACCCATGTGCTTTCCCCTGCAGTGGAGGCCACTGTCTGCACAGTGACTCTGGAGAAGACCTCTGCAGGGTTGGGCTTCAGCCTGGAGGGAGGAAAGGGCTCCCTTCATGGAGACAAGCCCCTCACCATCAACAGGATTTTCAAAGGTGGGTCCCTTTTCCCTCTACCTCCTCTCCAGTTGTGGGCATGCAGGAGGCACCTCAAACCCCAAACTCCCGAGACTCCTCTGGGCCACCATGGTTCCCACGCCCTTTGAGTCACGTGTTGACCCCTATGTGCTCAGTTCTGCTTTTCTGGCCTAGTGCCCTTGCTCAGCCATGCCCTTACTTCTCTTTTTGCTGGGTCCTCTCACGTGACTGAGCCCTGGGCTTGTGTAATGAGTCTTTTTTCTGTCCCACCAGCCAACTCCCAAATAATGACACAGAGACTTACTATTAATTATGAAAACTCGGCCTATAGCTTAGGCTTGTTCCTAACCAGCCCTTACAACTTAAATTAACCCATTTATATTAATCTATGTTCTGTTACGTGGCATTACCGCTCTTCCATCTTTTTTTTTTTCTTGGTTTTTCGAGACAGGGTTTCTCTGTGTAGTTTTGGTGCCTGCCCTGGATCTCGCTCTGTAGACCAGGCTGGCCTTGAACTCACAGAGATCCTCCTGCCTCTGCCTTCCAAGTGCTGGGATTAAAGGCATGCGCCACCACTGCCCAGCTTATGCTCTTCCATCTTGCATCTCTGTTTCCTCTCTGTGTCTCCTGGTATCTCCCCTGTGCCTCGATTATTTCCTCCTACTTCCTCGCTCTGCCCAGAAGTCCCGCCTATATCTCCTGCCTAGCTATTGCCTGTTCACACAGTATACAAATATCCCACAACAGGCTTTGCTCAGCTTGGCAGGACCAAGGATAGAAAGAGACAAGTAAGGCTCTGGCTTAAGGCACAGAGTTGAGGGGCACCAAAAGATGCATTGAGAAAGATCAATACTATTTCTGTGCAATGTATTTAGAAACAAATGTTAACCTTAAAAGTAAACAGCTGTGATAGCATTGAGGTGAAGACAAGACACTCAGGAATTCAAGGTCATCCTTAGCGACATAGCGACTAAAAGGTCAGCCTGGGTTATGTGAGTCTGTCTCCAACCAACCAGCCAAACAATCCGTGATGCATAAGATGCCAACATTTTTTTAAAAGACATATTTATTCACGTATTTTATGTACATGAGTGCTCTGTCTCCATCCACACCAGAAGAAGGAATCTGATCCCATTACAGATGGTTGTGAGCCACCATGTAGTTGCTGGGAATTGAACTCAGGGCCTCTGGAAGAGCAGTCAAGTGCTCCTACCACTGAGTCATCTCTCCAGCTAGAGGCTGGCACTTGTCTCACAGCCTAGCTAGCTTTACTCTAGTCCTGGATTCATTGATTCTTGTGTTCATTTTTCATTGGATGTCTTATTCATTATGAATTGGGCTGCCAGGCAATCTGACATGTGGATCAGCTGGATATGGATTTTCCTGAGAAAATTGTGAACACCTTGTCGCTACCATGCAAATCTATCCGCAACTCCTTGTCACTTCTGAGGTGGAAGCCTTGGGCAAGGAAACAAGGGATGTGGAGGAAAAAAACATTGGTCAGATGCCAGGCTCTGGGTGTACTCCAGCCCTGTCTCTAACTCGCCAGGTGACCATTCTTTACCACCCTAGAGGTTCCTTATCCACAAGAAGATGTAAAAAGTATGGGTGCGTGTCTGGGAGCTTTTAGAACTGGGATCCCAAAGGCATCCAATCCCTATTATCTGTCCTATGAACCTTTATAGCCAGCAGATTTTAAGTTCTGCGGCATCATGGAAACGAAGTGGGTAGACTGAATCATGAGTGGTAATTAACCCCAAGTTTCCATGTTATCTGCAGTTCTGGGAAAGATGCTTTTAGCTTTCGAGGAAACCAAAGTTGAGAGACCTGGGTTCTAATGTTAATTTCGCCATGTACAGTGGCATGACCTTGGGCAAGTCACTTCACTATTCTGGGCTCATGTGTACACATGGGAATAAGCCTCCAGCCATGGGCAGGTGTGGTACCATGGGATGTGGATGCTAGAGCCTGAAGGTCAGAGTTCAAGCCTAGACCCTAAAACTGAGCCACTTTCAAGCTCTGAGTGAGGTTCTCCATCTTTGGTTTCCACCCCTGTATAAAGGGAGTCTATTGGTGTGTACCCCCAGGGGATGCTGCCAGGAGTGCAGAGCACCTGCACATGCCTGTTGGGCTTGCTCAATATCCCTCCCTGTATTTTCATTACTATTCTATACTCTTACTCACTGTTGGTAAAGGCCATGGTGTCAGATGAATGGGAGGGTTCCCTTTGGTATAAGCAGTAAAAGATGTCATGGTTTCTGTATGCATCTTTGACTGAGTGGGTGCCATGCAGGGGTATGTCTTTCTGAGTAGACACAGAGCTCTTCCCAAGCCAACCAAGCCAGCAGCCCTTTGAAGATCACTTCAGGAATGTTTCACCAGCTCACACCCATTCCGACCCATGGCTGGTGATATTACCAGAAGAAGGGAGTCAATACAAAATAGGATAGATAGGGGTTGTTAGGAAGGACCCAGAGCCCCGGGGGCTCTCTAGAAATTGTGGAAGTCTCTACCTGGGCTCTGGCTTGGGGCTGACTGCCATCTCTTCACTTGAAAACAGAGCAGAGTCTGGTGTCCAAGCTCTGAGCTACCATACTGTGAAACAGCTCACTTTAGAACCACTGACAAACTCCCAGAGGTGGGTGGCAATCCACGTCTGAGCTGTCCTGGTTCCTCGGAAAGCACCTTTTATTCTTTCTGTTGCCTGTGAAGCCCAGGATCACCTGTCATCCTCTCCTTTGTAGGGACTGAACAGAGTGAGACAGTCCAGCCAGGAGATGAAATCTTGCAGCTCGCTGGCACTGCCGTGCAAGGTCTTTCTCGGTTTGAAGCTTGGAATGTCATCAAGGCATTGCCTGACGGACCTGTCACTGTAGTCATCAGAAGGAAAGGCCTCCCATGCCAGCAGATGACAGCTTCTGGAGACTCCTAGACAGGATGCCGACGCCAAGCCAAGGCAGGAGCATGAAGCTCCCATCACTGCCGATTCTCAGGGTCTCTGCTACCCACCCCACCCAGGCTGGGGACAGCCCGGGTGTGCTTCTGGTAGCTGCTGCTCAGGTTTGGACCTTCTGGGACACTGCCCATCAGTAGGGTTCTTCTAAATGTCAGGACAGAGTCACACAGAGGTGGCTGATACAAAGTGTGGAGTGTATGTATATAAACAGCTTAGTGATAATAGTCTGGTGCCATAATAAAGTGGATGTGTTGCAGTTTGCTATGAAACCCATGGCCTGATTTGAACATCACCCAGGTACAATGAAAGCCTCCCCATGGCAGCAAGTTTTCTCTTAGGAATCTGCAGGATAGGCAGGTCTTGTAGGACAGCCCCTTTGGGCCCCATGAAGCATCATCTAGGGCAACTCAAGGCTGGGCTGGGATCCTCTGAAGGGTCACTGCTTGTGCCTCTGGTTGCTGGTGCTGAGTGATGACTGAGAAGTCTCTTCATGGCCTGGGCTTCTGCACCACGAAGCCAGGCTGCCTGGTGCACACACCACAGCCAGGCAGGAGCTGCATCTTTTTAATGTTCCACCTCTGAAGACGCATAGCACTGCTTGCACTATACTCCCACTAAAAGCAGGCGAAAACCTGCCTGGGTTCAAGGAAAGGCGATATGTTGTCAGGAACATTTTTGTAAGATGCAGCCTGTCATCAAGAACACTTTCCAACACTTAAAAGACCGTTTTTGGTTGGGTTGAGAAGTGATCCTAGAAAGGGTGGGACCACGATAGAGGAGTGCAGTGTGAGTTAAGGTGTGGACAGATGTGCTCACAGGATGAACCAGCACGGATATGAGCGTAAAACAGAAATGACTACCGATGTCCCACCTGTCACATCAGGCATTCTGCTTGATGTTAAATGACAGTCATTTGTGATCACAGCCACTTCACCAATGGTGGTCCTGCGACAGTGTACTGGAAGGTACTGAGCCTCAGGACAATGACTGGCTTGTCTGCCTGGGATATGGTGGGGCAGAGATTGTCATTCCTTCTGTGACTTGGTAGACATGAGCAGGCCCAGAGCTTTAAAACACAGCACACCAGAGGAAAACACTGCCCCCTGAGCCTGTTTATGAACCATGCATGGGCATGGTCAGTAGAATATTGGCTTTGGTCAGTTTTGAATATCTGTAAGCCAAGCTCAGGACAACTCAGTGTGAATCTTGATGATCCACAGCAAGTACGTTTTATTAGGTCTGGGCCAGGGGTTCAGATCCTCATCCCTAGTCCTCTGTTCCCATGAAATAAGGATGACACTGGGAAGGCCTGGCAAGGACCACAGACAGAACACCAGAGATCATTTATTTCAGGGCCCTGCTGATGGAAGGCGTAACCTGCTGGCCTCTCCAGAATTTGAAGCCAAGACTTCTGCTCTTCATGCAAAGCCCTTCATGACCCTTGCAGAGCCTGGTCTCACGTACTCTGAGAAATGACAGCCTATTACTGGATCTGGCATGCTTATTTCTCCAGCCCACTTTGAATTTTGTCCTATAAGCAGACAAGTAGATGAAGAATCCAAGACACCATTTGTATCAGCCTTTTAGATCTAATAGAAGTTAAATTTGATCCAACAATAAAAGGTGTGGGGCTGGGGAGATAGCTGTCAGTAAGGTGCTTGCCATACAAGCATGGTGACTTGAATTCAATCCCCAGAGACCAGAGAAACAAAAACAACAACAAATAAAGCCAAACAACCAACCAGACACACGGAAACAAAAGAACCAGGTATGGTAGCATTTGCTTGAAATCACAGACCCGAGGGAGCAGAAAGACACAGCTCCCTGAACTCGCTGGGCATCCAGCCTAGCCTATTTGGTCAATGACAAAGCCTGTCTCGAAACCCAAGATGGATCACATCCCAAAGAACGGTACGGCAATTAGGCTTAACGTGGAGACAAAACCAGAGAGAGACGACAGAGAGAGATCAACAGTCAGTATCCCAACCCCAGGGAACAGAGCCGTAGCAAGAAAACCAGATAGATCTAAGGCAGAATGTCTGAACCAGCCTCATCAAAACGCAAATGTGTCCAAATGAGCCCTTGGACTAGAGCCCGCCCCCCATGATGTAAAGAACAAACGGAGGAGTAGAGGAATTATTAAAATCTACTAAAGGGGAGAAGCCGGCTGGACTGTGAGGGGCATCATGGCTCTGGAGAGTTTTCAAGCAATCACAGTGTCAGCCGCCAGAGATCTCTCCTTTCTTCATACGAAAAGCAGGACTCTAAATGTATTTGAAAAGCTAAGGAGACAGCATTTGTCCCTATTGGAATGGCAGGTTTTGTGGCAATTGTTAGATACCGTGGGCTTGTGCTTCCTTCCTTCCTAATGGCAGCAAGGCCTGATGGGGCCAGGGGACCAGAGCACTCTTGCCTCACTCCCATGACTGAGGACATAGTGAGGTATATGCCAGCGGGCTCTTCCCAGAGTCCTCCATGCGCACAGGGGCAGCTGGCCCCACACAGAATCACGTACACAGATCACAAGAACTCCCACCCCCTCCCTAAGACACAATTCGGCCTGGGTCAGATTCAAACTGGTTTCATGGGGACGTGAGCTAATATCAACTCAGGAAGGGACAAACATTTAGGAAAAGATGATTCTGACAGAAGATACAACAAATATTAGGTAGAAAGTGTTTTTCCTTAAGGCTTATTCTGGGTTTTAAAACGTATTTTCCAAGTTGGACATCTTTGTAG
>CABHPH010142057.1:6173-16355 GCA_902168325.1 Peromyscus nudipes | reverse complement strand
ACTAAAACAGTTAAGTGTGGTATGTTTTGTTTTTTGAGACAGGGTTTCTTTGTGTAATAATCCTGAGTGCCCTGGAACTGTCTTTGTAGACCAGGCTGGCCTCGAACTCAGAGACCCACCTGCCTCTGCCTCTTGAGTGCTGTGATAAAAGGCATGCACCACCACTGCCCGGCTCAAGTGTGGTATGCTTTATTTTTCAAAAATCTCATCTCAATCTCATGACTGTTTTTTTTACCCATGTTTACCTTTTTCTGTCTTGTTTTGTTTTTTCCCTCATAGCTGTTGTCGATGAAGTGAGAATTACTGTATTGATCTGGAAATGGAGGCTCAGAGATGAAGTGAGGTACCTAATGTTGCACAGCTGTCGAGTGGTAGTTTCAGGAGCTTGGATTGAAACTCTAGGAGTCTGACTTCAGAACTGAGGACTTGTGACGCATGCAGCATGGGCAGGAAACTAGCGGGACCAGTGAAGCTCAAGAATGGCTGTCCTTAACGTTGTTGGTATCGGTTCCATTGTTATTGCCATTGTTTTGCCACTCCTGTGACACCCCAGACAGAACCTCTCTCACGACCCACGGCTGGTGTTCCCCGTTTGTTACTTTATAAGAGCTCCTGCGTGGGGGGTTGCGGCCCTTCACACTGGCATAATTATGCCCGGTCTTTGTCTTAGCTTTGTTTCCTGTTCCTGGGATAAGATACCCTGACAAAAGCTGCTGAGGGAAGCAAGGGTCTATGTGGCTCACAGTCCCGGGTCTGTTACGACAGGGAAGTCAACCGCAGCAGGAGTTTGAGAGGACTGGTTACAGTGTGTTCGTGGGCAGGAAAAGAGAGCCATGGGCGCACGCATGCGTGTGCTCCTCCCCTTTTCTCCGTTGGTTGGTTCGCGAGGCAGGGTCTCACCAAGTAGACCCTGGCTGGCCTGGAACTCACAGAGACCCGTCTGTCTCTGCTTCTTGAAGTGCTAGGATTAAAGGTGTGCGCGGTCACAGCCAGCACTTATTTTTATTTATTTGAAAGTTATGTTTATTCATTTATGTATGTGTGTGTATGTATAGGGTTTGCATTTAGAAACGAGGAGACAACTTTTGGGAGTTGGGTTCCTGCCTTTTGCTGTTTAAGGTCCCAGGGGATAGATAAGTTGTAAAGCTTGGCCTTTTCCTGATAAACAACTCAGTGGCTCCACTTTCTCCTTTTATATGCAGTCTAGGGCACAAACCCAGGGAATGGTGTCAATCGCTTTTAGGTTGGGTCTTCCCACCTTAACATAATCAAAATGATCTCCCACAGACATGCCCACAGGCCAGCCTGATCTAGACAGTCCCTCCTTGAGCCTCTGTTCCCAGGTGATTCTGGATTCTGTCAAGTTGTCAATGAAATCTAGCCGTCACATGCCCCAACAGCATATCTCTTCCCTTGGAGCCAGGAAACAGCATGACCTTCAGGATGTGCTGTGTAGTTTGGGCCTTCATTTCTTTATATACCTTTTGAGCAATACACACATGACATCTTACCGAGCAGCCCAAGGCCAACACTAATACATTTAGTGACTTTTCAGGTGGCTTTCACCTTTGAGGATGTGGCTGTAATTTTTACCCAAGAGGAGTGGGGGCAGCTGGCTCCAGCTCAGAGGACCCTGTACCAGGAGGTGATGCTGGAAAACCGTGGGCTTCTGGTCTCTCTGGGTAAGTCTTGTTACCTCCCATTTCCAGGGGATGGGTTATCTGCTCTTTTCATCCAGGCCTTGATGGTTTAGAGGTCCTCTGAGCCTGCCTTCTCTTCTTCCCACTGCTTCAGACATTTTTCTAGACTCATCCTTTCCTATGTTGTCTTTCTTAGGCTCCAAGGGTAATGCAGAGAGGATGGCAGTGGAAGGAAAGGTGTGTTTCATAGAACCCAGAGGTAGAATTTCCAGCTTCTTTAGGTAGCACTTTTTTCCCTCATAAGATTTATTTTCATTATTTTTAGTCATTTGTATGTGTACATGAGTATCTGCAAACACCATGGCCAGCAGAGAGTTGATCCTAATGAGTCAAGAAGAAAGTCTGGTTCAACATGACTCAGTGGCTGGTGTTGGTTCAGACTTTGAGAGTTTGACACCAGGCAGTTTATTTTAGGCATATTTAAGTACTGTACAATTTAGAAAAATGTTCCCTGGTGGTACTTGATTCTGTATGCACAATAAATCTTAGGCACGACTGCATCAAAACTCTTTGTAAAGTACATATGACCTCTTCCATAAAGATCAATGGATTAACTAGGAAAGCAGGCTCAAGGTAAACAGTTCATGATAGGGGTCTGGGAGAAGATAGCACTATAGATTGACTGAGACGAACATATGACTCTGGGGGAGCCAGGTGTGGCCTGGCCATAGAGATAGTACCAAGGTCACCAGGCTGTAACCACCTTGACTCCCAGGCTTCTGGGTGGAAAACAGGTCATGCATCTCTGTCTTTGAAGAGACAGCCCTGCATGTTTAATATTCCGGGTTTCCCCAGTACTTACCTGTGAGCACAGGGACCTCGTGTCTCCTGTGTATGTGAGTGTGTCAGTACATGCGTGCAGGTGCTGGAGGTGGCTGGATGTATTGAATGACCCTGGACTTGGAATTGCAGGAAGTTGTGAGCCGTGAGACATGGGTGTTAGAAACCAAACTCAAGTCCTCTGGAAGAGCGGTACATGCTCTTAAACACAGAGCCATCCCTCCAGCCCTCTGTGGCTAGTGCTTTACCTACTAAGCCCTCTCCCTATCCTGTCCCCCGTATTTTTTTTCCAAATGTAGTGACACTCTTATACTGGTCCTTGAGAGGCTGAGAGAGAAGGGTTGTGAGTGTAAGGCCAGTTTCACCTGAGAATGAGACCCTTGGTATTTTTCTTTTTCTCTGCTTTATCAACTTTGCAGCAGGGAAGACTCATTTAGTCCTTACTCTCAGTGGTCTCTGGTTTTCTGCATGTTTTTGTTTTTCTGCACTGGCTTCTGTGTTATCATATGGCACACAGGGGCCTTTGGGACAAGGTGCCCCACGGCGGCGGTGAGAGACAGAGATGCCATGCAGACAGTGCTCAGGGAAGAGTTTTATTTGGTGGGGGGAAGAGAGAGGGGAGAGAGAAAGAGAGGGAGAGAGGGGCGAGGAGCGAGGGTGCGCATCTCGTGGGAATAGAGAGAGGGAGGAGGAGTTTTCTCTTAAAGTAGGCTTTACATCAGGATGCCCAGGGTGGGTCCCCAAGGAGGAGGCCAGAATGCCAACATTATGTGGGTTTTTTCTTTTTTTTTTTTTGAAAATATGAATACTTTTATATTTTGTGGTGGGAGGGTGGCATTTGTGCTATGGCATGTGTATGGAGGTCAGAGGATAACCTGTGTGAGTCCATTCTTTCTGTCTACCATATGGGTCCTGAGGATTGAACTCAGGTCCTCAGCCTTGGAGGACTTTGGACTTGGAAGCTTCTTTACTTGCTGAGCTATCTCTCTGGCCCTGTGACCAACATTTTTTGAGGCAGCAATTGCCATCTGTGAGCCTGGCTCCTCCTGTGAAGTTTTTGTTTTCTTGTTTTTTTAGTTCTTTAACAGATGGTTATTTTTCATAGGTCTAAACGCTGAGAAATCCAAGGTTGCAGTGTAGGTAGCTTGGTTCTGTGTGCTAAGGGCCTTCTTCTTTTGCACTTTGTACTTGCATGGTCTTCCTTTAATACATGCTCGGAGGGAGGTTACCTGGGGATGCTGTGAGGAATTCTGAATAGAATCCACATTTAGTTTGTGACCTACAAGAATACTGTAAAACTTGGCTTGGGAGCTAAACAAAGATGGGCTAATGAAAATATATGGTGCTGTGGTTTATCTGCTCCCAAATCATGACCCAGAGACTTATTATTAATTATGAAAGCTGGGCCTATAGTTTAGGCTTATCCCACCAGTGCCTATAACTTAAATTAACCCATTCATGTTGGCCTCTGTTTTGCCTCATGGCTTTTTGCCCCCTTTCATCTTGCATCTCCTGTTTTCTCTCCGGGTCCTCTGGTGTGTCCTCTGGCGTCTCTCCCATGACTAGATTCATCTCCTCTTCCTTTCTCTCTACTTGGAAGTCCCTCCTATACCTCCTGCCTAGCTATTGGCCCTTTAGCTTTTTATTAAACCAATCACAGTGACATCTTCACACAGTGTAAAGGAATATTCCACAACAGGTTTAGATAGTGGTTATGTGTTGGAGACTTATTTCTCATCATGGTAATATTGAAGTGGTTATGTCTTTGAGAAGTGAGGTTAAGGGGTTGGCAGGATAGCTTAGCATTTGCCTAAGCTGGAGGCTGGAGAGATGGCTTTGTGGTTAAAAGCTTTGGCTGTTCTTCCAGAGGACTCAGGTTCAAATCCTAACACCAGCATGGAGGCCAACAGCCATTTGTGGCTCTAGTTCCAGGGGATCTGATGCCCTCTTATAGCCTCTGAGAGCAATACGCACACAAAAGGGGCACAGACATACATGCAGGCAAAATACCCATATACATAAAATAATAAATAAGTCTTTAAAAAATAATAAATCTTAAAAAAACAAACAAACTGAGTGCTAACTCCATGACCCACATAAATGTGGAAGGAGTGAAGCAAAAGTTACTGGAGCCACTGTCCTTTCCAGGGGTTAATGTACTTATCACTGTGGTTCTGGCATGGCCTTAGTTACAGTGGATTATAGAACATCAGTACTGATTGAGTGTGGTGGCTTACACCTACCTATAATCGTAGCACTTGGGAACCCAAGTCAACAGGATCAGGAGTTTGAGGCCACCCTAGGAGACATAGAGAGACCCTAGGAAAGGGAGGAAAAAAGGGGGAACAGAGGAAAGGAAAGGAAGAGGGGATGCAGGAAAGACTTGCCTCTAAACTGAGCTAAATAGACTTGATTTTTGTCTTTTATAAAATGGTCTGGTCTCAGCCGGGCAGCGGTGGCGCACGCCTTTAATCCCAGCACTCAGGAGGCAGAGCCAGGTGGATCTCTGTGTGTTCGAGGCCAGCCTGGGCTACAGAGCAAGATCCTGGACAGGCACCAAAACTACACAGAGAAACCTTGTCTCGAAAAACAAAAAACAAAACAAAAAAACAAACAAACAAACAAAAAAATGGTCTGGTCTCATGCAGCCCAGGCTGGCCTTGAACTCATTATATAGCTGAGGATGACCCAGCGTTCCTTATTATCCTGTCCCCATCTCCAAAGTGCTAGGATTATACTGTGCGTTAGTGTGTATGCACACTTGTGCTATGATACATAGAGCTCAGAGGACAACGTGAGGACTCACTTCTCCTTGCTACATTGATCCCGAGGGTCAGGTTCAGGCTTGATGGCAAGCACCTTTACCTGCCCTGTTTATTTTTATTTTGGGGATACATTTTTGTTTGTTTTGAGACAGGGTCACTGTGTAGACCAGGCAGGCCTTAAACTCAGAGATCCACTTGTCTCTGCTTCCTGAGTTCTGGAAATAAAGGAATGTGCCACTTATACCCAGTATGTTGTTTTTTTAAGACAAGGTCCCACTTTATAGCCCAGGCTGGCATAGAACTTAGTGTGTAACCCAGCTTGGCCTCTAACTTGTGGCGATTCTTTTATTTGCCTCAGCCTCCCAAATGCCAGTTGTCTTAACTAAGTGCTTTGATGAAACACTATGACCAAAAGCAAGCTGGGGAAGAAAGGCTTTGTTTGGCTTACACTTCCACATCATAGTCCATCGAAGGCGGTCAGGACAGGAACTCAAATAGGGCAGAAACCTGGAGGCAGGAGCTGATGCAGATGTCATGGAGGAGTGCTGCATATGAGTTCGCTTCCTATGACTTACTCAGCCTGCTTTCTTATTGAACCCAGGACCTCCTGCTCAAGGGTGACACCACTCACATGGGTTGGGCCTTCCCACATCCCCACTCGTGTAAAAATGCCCCACTGGTTTGCCTACAAGCCAACCTGCTAGAGGAATTTTTCTCCTTGGAGGTTTGGCTTCCCAAATATGTCTAGGGAATATTGTGTCAAGTTGACGAAAACTAACCTGCATACAAATACTTGGTTTCCCCCCTCAGTTCAAGGGGTGTGCTTGTCTCTGCACAGTCTCTGCAAACACTCTACCACTGGGCTGTGTCCCTGGCCCTCCTTTCTATTTTAAAACAAGGTCTCATCAAGTTTCCCAGGCCGGCTTGGCCTTGCTGTCCTCTTGCCTCAGCCTGTCTGGTAGCTGGATTATAGTCTTGTCCTACCAGCACACCTTTTACAGATTTTAGCATAACTCTTTTAAGTTTCCAAGTCACATGCTAGCTTCACTGATATTGCTGAGAGCAGCTTCATTCCAAGGCCAAATTCTGGTCCTGAAGTCCCAGATGACATTGAGGGTCTTCATCTCTTTTCAGGAAAAAAAAAAAATCATGAGTCCACCTTTCTCTCCTCGAAGGGTATCCTGTTCCCAGACCTGAGCTGATGTGTCGACTGGGGCCTGGGCAGGAGCTGTGGCCGGTGATGAAAGACCTTTTCCCAAGCATCACTGCGGGTAAGGGACGTGGTCAGGACTGATGGAGTCTCCTGGAGACTTCTCTCTCTTTCCTCCTCCTCCTCCTTCTCTACCCCATCGTCCTCTCCCTCCCTCTCCTTTTTTCTCTTTCTTTCCTTTTTTATTTTGAGTGTATGTGCACATACATGCCACAATGTACATAAGAGAGTCAGAGGACAACTTGTAGGAGCTGGAAGTTGGTTCTCTCTTTCCACTATGTGGAGTCTGCTTATTAAATTCAATTTATTGGCCTTGGCTGCAAGCTCCTTACTCACTTGAGTCATCTCCTGAGCCCTCTTTTGTTTTCCTTCATACTGGGGATTGACAAGAAAGCGACACATCAAAAGTAAGCTTTTCTTGTGATGCAGAAGCAATTGGATCTCTGTGAGTTCAAGGCCAGCCTGGTTTCCATAGCTAGTTCCAGACCGTCCAAGGCTGCACAGTGGGAGCCTGTCTCCAAACACGAACCAAAATGTAAGCTTTACCATTTGTGTTGTGTAGGTGACTGTGGCAAAGCATGTCTTGTAAGAAGTTTACTCAAGGGGGAATGGGAAAGAATAGACTCAGTTCGACCTCAGAATAGCAAGAGCAGCCCTTACTGGCCTGAGAGGTTGGTGCCCCCAAGCCCTGTGCCTCAGTATCTGAGGCTACAGGAGAAGGGTTTGTGCAGAGTCTGAGAATTAGTTTTTGTAGTGGAGAGTAAGGAGGGAGGAAGGGCAGAAACTGTTTTTTTTTTTTTTTTTTTTTTTTTATAAACCACAGGATGAAATGTAAGCCAGATTTCCTGTGGATATGTGATGAGGGTTGGCTGTTTTCTGGAATTCCATGGCGAGTAGGTTTCTTGAATCATTGGGCCTGTTTTTGGCCCTGGTTTTGAGGTTTTCCTTCCAGTCTCATGTTTCTTTCGGAACTCTGGAGCTGTGCTCTGTCTACCCCCGTTTCTCGTCTTTCACTCATTCTGAGTTGTAGAGCGACACTTCGCAAGCAGTTCTTTACCAGTGTCCGCATGCAGGTCCTACTTTGACCCGTAGCCTATCCGGCACTGGATGCTACAAGGGTGGGTGCTTCTCAGGTTTTGCTAATCAGATGGGGACACCGTAGTATTTCATTTTTTTCTCATTGGGAAGGAGGGGTTAGTGGCTTACTAAAAGATTTTTGACAATTCTGTGTCTTCTGTGAAATAATTCAGATAAGTGCTTTTTTTTTAACATTATTAACTCAGAGCTCTTTGCACATTTTTTCTTTTTTTTTCTTTCATTCAAAAGCCTCAGACATGCTAGTAAGTGCCTACTACTGAGTCACACCCCCAGTCCACATTCATAATACTTTATTAGTTATATATGCTAAATGTATTGTTTCCAGAACTTGAAGTAGTGTTTTTATAGGTATGTCGGGCTGGCCCTCAAGCTGTCTATGTAAATAGCCAGGCTGATCTCAAACTTGTGATCCTTTTGTCTCTGTCCCCTGATGTGCTGGGAGTCAGCAGACTGTTGTTTCTATTTCTTGTGTGTGTGTGCATTCGTTCGTGTCTGTATGTGCCTCAGAACATGGGTGAAGATGAGAGGACAACTGTCAGGGGTCAGTTCTCTCCTTTTATCTTGTACCAGGCATTGAACTGAGGTCATCGGGCTTGGTGGCAGTCGATTTTACCCTGCAACCTTCTCGCTAGCCCCTGGGCTACTGTTTAGGAGCTAAGAATGAGCTGCCTTTATGGAAATACTAAGTCAGTGTTGTGCCCAGGTCGCAAGACCCCCAAGCAAGACCACCACAAAGCCATTATCAGATGCAAGCACACAGAGGTTTTTATTAACAACACGAGCAAGCTTGGTCCGCATCAAACATCTGACACAGCGGGTGGAGGAGAACGGCCCCAGCACTCACTTTAAGGAGTTTATATTGGAAAGGTTTACATGCAGTTTAGGATTGGAGGAGGAGGCTAGGGGTGAGGTTGTTCTTTGAAGTTACTGGCTGAACTATAAGCATGAGGTTACTGATGGCTAACAGGACTCAGAGGATCTACAGAGACATATGTTTTTACTCCCTATGTCCTGCTTTTGTTGAACCCAGGATATATACATTCAGATTCATTGTTCCAGTCCTACTCTCCTCTCAGGTCAGTTGAGCCCATTACTCCCCATGTCTTGTTTTGCCAAGTCCAGGATACATAGATTTATTGTCCCAGCCTTTTAAGTTCAACTTCTGGTCACTTCTAAAACTGCTGGTCAGCAAATACCTTTGGAGGAGGGGCGAGGGAAGGGTCTCTTAAGATGGCTACTGATTTTTCCCTTTCATCAGAAACTCCTTTTTGTTATTTTTATTTTGTTATTTTTATTTACTTTTTTTTTTTTTTGAGACAGGGTTTCTCTGTGTGACAGCTCTGACTGTCCTGGAACTTGCTTTGTAGACCAGGCTGGCCTCTTAAGTCAGCAATCGAGAGTGTCTACCCTAGACTCTCTTTCCCATCATCTAGACTTTCAATTTGGTCTCCCCTTAAGAGTCAAGAATTCAAGAATCACAAAAAATGGAAAATGCAAACCAGGGTTAACAGATGTCAAGGTACTGTTTCAAGTCTGATGTTTTTCTTTAACACGGCACTTTTGTTTTTTCTGTGTCTCTGTTATTCTGCTGTGTGTTACTTATTTCAGGTAACAATGGAAAAACCAAGGCCACCGAACTTACCACTTGTGAGCCAGCCCTATCTAAGGGAGTTTCACGCCAGGGCAAGTTAACAAAAGAAGCCCCAGAGGACTCCCAGTCAGTGCAAACTCCTGGTCAAATTGGTTCTTCAGAAATGCAGCAAGGACACTTTCAAACAGGGATAGAGCCTCAGAGCAAGCTGCTTCCTGGGAAAATCAGCCTTGGACGTGATAGCTTAGGGACAGCTGAAGACATGTGTTCAAAGGTTATACAGAAGCACGTTTCTTCAGGAAATGCTGTCAGTAATTGTCGCTCGAATGAGTCAGATAAGGACCCTGTAATTCAGGAGGAGGAAAGTGTCTTTAGATGTCATGATTGTGGCAAAGTATTCAGCAAGAAGCGCCTCCTTGCGCGCCATGAGAGGAGTCATTCTGGAGTGAAGCCATATGAGTGTACGGAGTGTGGGAAGGCCTTCAGCAAGAGCACATACCTTCTTCAACACCACATGGTCCATAGTGGGGAGAAGCCCTATAAGTGCATGGAGTGTGAGAAGGCCTTCAGCCGCAAATCCCACCTTACACAGCACCAGCGGATCCACAGTGGGGAGAAGCCTTATAAATGTGATAAATGTGGCAGGGCTTTCACACACCGCTCTACTTTTGTCTTACATAACAGGAGCCACACTGGAGAAAAACCTTTTGTTTGTAAAGAATGTGGAAAAGCTTTTCGAGATAGGCCAGGCTTCATTCGACACTACATCATCCACAGTGGGGAGAACCCGTACGAGTGCTTTGAGTGTGGCAAGGTCTTCAGACACAGGTCCTACCTCATGTGGCACCAACGGACTCATACTGGGGAGAAGCCGTACGAGTGCAGTGAGTGTGGGAAAGCATTTTGTGAGAGTGCAGCCTTGATCCACCACTGTGTGATCCACACTGGGGAGAAGCCCTTTCAGTGCCTCGAGTGTGGCAAAGCCTTCAACCACAGGTCCTACCTCAAGAGGCACCAGCGCATTCACACTGGGGAGAA